>VCRD01002970.1:10379-72249 GCA_006783055.1 Trinorchestia longiramus | reverse complement strand
ATCCCTCCCAGTATCTTCAATGTGCCTGCTTTATTTCTGCTATCTCCAAAACCTGCATCTCACCCGGCGAAAGTGGAAGACCAACAACTGAGGTATTTTCTTCAGAAGGATAAGATTACTTCATTAGATGCTTTCAAACCTGAACGTAACCTGCAGAAGCAGTACAAGAACTTGATTATTTCAAAATCGAAAGAAAGGCTTGTGTGTTTGTTCATGACCAACAACTTCAGTGAGTGCAGCCTGTCTGTGATTGTCGAAAACAAGCCCACTTTGTGTTCCCCACTAACGTTCAGTGCGTTTAAGAACGGCATTAGTGTACCACTGTTTAAGACACTTCATCCCAACAATGGTTTGAGATCGTGTACTGAGTTCGACGAAACTATGCGCTTTGGAATGAACTACGACATCCTGTTTGACAAAACGATCCAAAATGTTGCCACTCTTCTTCAAGCTCACACATCAGCCTGTGTCGACATCGAGAAGGAGAAAAAGTTGGTATTTTTGACACGTTAGTTGGAACTTTTATCACAGAAGCAGCTTTCCATGAATGATTATTGTTTTGCTCTTCAATCATACCCAAAGTGTAATTATGAACAGCTCAGAGACTTTTTGGTGATGTCATGCAAACGCAAGCAGCAGTACATCACTTCATCTATTGACAAGGACCAGATGTTGATGGAAACATTTGACAAACCCCAGACACTGCAGCAGAAGAATGGGTCGACACAGGCTGAAGTACAGATTCGCCCAACTGTTTCAATTTTTGGTGGGTTGCTGAGTGGCATGACCGAGAACAACCGAGACTGTAAGGCCACTTCAATTCTAATCACTAGGTAATTGCAGTGCCGCAGCCAAGCATCCTCTTAACAACGAGCGTGTCTGGTTTCTCCTTTTTGACACAGTACATCTGCTAAATAACTGGAGCTACATCTGCTAAACAACTGGATCAGTGAGAAGGGCCAGAAGATCAGTCTTCACAATGAAACACGGTATCATTTGCAGACGTCAAGGAACTGTATGAGTCAAAGAAAGGCAGTATTCTGACGACTATTACACCCACTCAATTTGCTGTCAACTCCTCAAATTTGCTGTCAACCCCTCAGAGAAAGACTAGCAGAAGAATGCAATCCTTCAGACCTCTGTCAAAAAGGTCGGGTTGGCTGACTAATCGCTGCAGTTTGGTAAGTTTTTGTTTTTATGTCTGTTTATATGCGTGAATGTTTATATGTTTGGTCGTTTGCAACTCGGCTTTCCATAAAGCAACTCGGCTTTCCATAAAGTGGCCACTAAGCTCATACAATAATACATGTTAAGTCCGGTTAAAATTAGTATTTCAAAGCATTACAGTGCTTTAAACCATTTAAATTTACTGTAAAACCTTATTATGCCTTCTATTGCTTGAAAGAAGTAAGTATTGATCAATTTGTTCGATTGAAAATGTTATGTTACTAAGAATGCAATGGCCTCCGCTACCGTAGTCAGCTACATGGCGATGCACGTCCTGGTTATAGTAGTCCTTGCACAGAATTTAAATAATTAGCCTATCATATATTTCGTAATCTATCAGTCAGCATCATTAAATTGTGGTATTACAAAGAGTGAAAATTGGCCCCAAAAGACATACTGAAGTCACACTCGGAAAAACAAATCACGAATTTAATTAAGAACCGCACTGGGTTTCAGCTATTACTAATTTTATTAGCACGAGTTAAACCCCTGATCTAACAGCTCACTTGCTTTTAGTTTTTCTTGATTGTCTTTCCCCCTCCTTCAAAACTTCTGGAAGATGAATAGCTACGTTTTTTTTTTAAAAATCACTCCAAACGTTTTTACGCAAACGCACCAAATATATATCAATCACATCTATCACAAGGTGAAATTTCACACCTTAGGTTTCTGTGTCTGAAACTTTAGATTATCTCGGTCAACTCTACTTTAGCCGAAAAAACACACAGCAGTTCAGTAAATCAGAACGGAACTTCCGTTAATGAAGTCCAAGAAGAAAAATGCTAATATTTGCTCTGTGCCCCTGCCGGCGAGGAGAGCAGCGTCACCACAAGCCACAAATTATCAGCGACTCATGCTTCATGATTCTTACTCATCGAACAATTATCAAATATAACATCATCTACATATATAATCGACTATGTATCTCCCTCTCTCAATGTATCTGTGTGTGTCTGTCATTACTTCCTGCAACCTGAGGTGGTGGCGCGCAGGCGGGACACCTGATACCCGCAGCACCTCCTGCTCGCCACCACCCGCTGCACTGCCTTCTTGTACCCTGCGTAACGTGGGAGTGTCTATCTACATATGTAACCGACTATGTATCTCCATCTTACTGTATCTGTGTGTGTCCGTCCCATTACTTCTTTTCTATTACTGAAGAAAAATTATTGAACTGAAATCAGAACGTGTATACATGTATTACAAGCATTGCATTGTGGATACCAAAGGCACCGGATCACTACGAAACACACCATTTGTTCTGTTATTAACTTTCTTCTCTTACACGGCCATGTTATCGTTAGGTAAGATACAAAATGAAAGTTCTGTATGTATTCAAGAAAAATATTCTGATTCTGATGGTACAACGGGTAAAACTGAAAAATGCATTTTATTTCATATATTCTTAATTTTATCCCTTTTAAACTAAGAAATTTCAATGGGTACTATCTAGGCCATGTTAACATCAGATAAGATACAGAATGGTAGTTCTGTATACATTAATAAAAAATATTCATTCAAAATACATTAATTCGTCGTAAATCTTTAATACGTTCATCTTTATAGTAGTTTCAAATTAGTCGAACCTAAATCGTGGAATTTCCATCCACGGGAACTGTCTGTCTTCACAATAATTTATCAGTAGAGTGGATATTACATCTGCGAAACGGTAAAAAAATCCTATTACTATTTAATAAATTCTGCATACTAATGCTCGTTTGTAGGAGAGAACTTCTGTTATTGCAATAGAAAGAAATTATTTAGGTTTTATGTTTACTTAAAAGTAAGCATGAAATTCATAAAATCTAGAAAATTTCATCCTTACACAGTGCAGCCACCGCACGGCCCTTGCAATCAGCCATAGACGACCCTCAGCTAACCCCCTGTCAGCTCACCCCCTGTCAGCTTCCTCAGCTTACCCACAGTCAGCTTACGTACAAGCAGCTCAGTAGCCTACCTTATGCCTGTGGAGTGCTAGAACGGAACCAAATTCACCCTACAACCAAGCAAAGTAAAAAGACAAGGAGCATTAGAGCCAGTTCTTTTATCTAAAGTAAAAAAAACTAACATGCTCTATCAATGAACTTAGTGCAGCCTAACAACGAGATAATCTGGAAAATTTTAGAAACGAACGACTAAAGAGCGTAAACTTAGGGACGTGATCTTGGTGTACTTCCACACAATTACTAATTCCAACTGACTGGTCTGATGTACTACATACATACTTGCTACGCTTCTTCTCATAGTTTACAGCCAAGGAAGTGAGAAGAAAAGACCATAATTAATAAGAAACGAAAACAACACATTATACTGACGTTAATACATGAATGTCATTTACTGCAAAAAAGTAAACTGACAGTTACGTTTTACAATTAAAGGCCACAAGAACTCGCTTCCCCAGATAAAGGCAACCAGGGTCATCTATTCAATTGAGCGTTCATGCCCTCTGGATGCAAAATGGAGATAGCAGGCTCGTGTCTAAAAGTCGCAGGTCATTCCGCAAAACCTTTTTTTTACAATTTTTCCATTCCATTTCGACTATACTTCATTTACTCTACTAAAATAATAAAGATGTTTCAAATCAACTACAGCTCCTGACTATTCAAATCGCTGTAGCGTCGCACAAGACATGATTATTTGCGGCCAACAGCATCCAACTGTTTACTTCAATATTTCCAAACCATGTCTTCAGAAGAGCGCTGCGTTCCGGTTCCCAATTTGTATGCCGTTTACTTTTCCTCTGGCACTCCATATTTAAAAGTACATCATCACGGCTACATGCACAAAACTGGAAATACGAAAATACACTCTTTGGATTACATTCATATATATATATCACCCACCGGAATAAAGTTTTAATTTATGTATTTATAAGCCAAATATGCTTGTCGTAACTTTGTATCAAAACAAACTGTGTATCAATCTTGTACTAGTGTTCTGCAGTTGTAATGTAAGTTGAAAATTTTCTAAAGCACGTCTACGTGGATTTCTATAGTTGGTATAATCGTGAAGCTAATGTGTTCATGCCCATTAATGTATTTGTAACAACAATACATTAAAACTTCCGATTTGCCATAGATTTATGAAATCAAATATCCCATACTAGGTGGTTCAATCTTCTTCCACTTCTATTTTTAAGTTTTGCTTCAATTGTGAGAACATAATCACCGTTTGTGATGTGTTTTTTCCAATGTTTTTCTACCACTTAATAATTTACCGATAAGGCATTTTAAAATCCAATTCTGAATATTTAATGTATCAACAATATTAGAATAAACAGTTTTTACTTTTTTCTGCAGTCTTAGGTAGTATGGTGTGTTGTCATGGCAACATGGACGCTGCTGGCTCATAGGAGCAGAACGATCGCCCCTGCTGCTGTAGTGGCACCGGCAGAGCAACGGCGCATGGAAGACAACATCACACAGGTCGGTCAGAAGGCTAGATAGAAGCATTGGGTAGTGCGAAATATGTCTGTGCTAGGGTGAAGTAAGATCACTATAGCTCTGTGAAGTGGAGAGGCTGGTGATGTAAAGTAAAATGACCACGTAGTGCGAAATTGAGGGAACTACCTGAATGTTTGTGTGGAGTGAAGAAACTATTGTTGTGTGAAGTGAAGGGACTGTGATTGTATGAAGTGGTTGGGTGAAAGGAGGAGGCTGTGGTTGTGTAAATTACAAAAACAATGATAGTGTGAATTCATATGATTAGGGGGACTGTGAATCAAGTGTGGTAGCGTGAATGAAGTTAGTAGGAAGCGGGACTATTGTTAGAATGAAGTAGCCGGTTGATGCTGGGTTGGTGGAATTGACTGTGACTGTGAATTATCTAAATTGAGATTGCGATAAATTACATTCTTAATTTATGAATACTTGAGAACTTAAGGGAAAAAATTCAATTTTTTGTCATTCATTCGAACGGTGATTACAAAAACTGTAAAGAAAAATGAGAATAAAAGTTAGCCAATAGCTTGAATCACTCATTGGCAAAGAATTACATAGATGCACTTGGATCCAGCTTTCTTCGAAAAATCTGAAAATATTTTAAAATGTGCAGATTGATAGAACGATCTACACCATAGAACTAAAAAATTATCGCCAGTAACTTTCAATCACAATCGCTAGCATAGATGCTGGTAGATTGCAGAGACTGACGCAATATCACACGTGAACGGTCATGAGTTTGCATGCGTTCTGTGATCTCATGTTCTAAGACTGGTACTCTGTTTTAAGACTGATACCCTGTTTTAAGACTTGTACCCTGTTCTAAGACTGGTACTCTGTTACTGGTGCCCTGTTCTAAAACTTGCACCTTGTTTTAAGACTGGTGCCCTGTTTTAAGACTGGTACCCTGTTTTAAGACTGGTACCCTGTTCTAAGACTGGTACAACCGTTTTCCTTTAACGCACACAGTGCAACTCATAGTGCACAGTTATATAGAAACACATTGAAAGACCTCACCGTAGACAGAAATTTGTATTGGTAAATGGAAGGAAAGATTTTATGCTGCACTAAAACTGCACGCATTCATGAGGAGTAGCAATACAAAACGAAGAATCATTACACGTCCGTGTCTTCAGCAGTTATTCCTTGGTTTGTTTCAGCTGAGGATGGCATTCATCTCAACATGTTCGCAACATTGATCAAAATAATTTTACTTACTACTTTTAGTTTCAAAATTAAAGTGCATTTCTGTCATATGAAAGATGTGTTAGAATAAATTCTAAATACCAATTTCTGATCAAATGAACGACACCGAATTTTGAGTTCATGTCCAGGTATTATTATGACGTGAACTCACCTATTTCCATCATTAGGTGAGAGGGATTGAGCTGGTGGAGGATATCCACAGCTTCCATTTCATGCGTGTCATTGTGCTTCGCTAGGCAAACAGGTCACTTTCATGCCACTTTTACCTAAATGAATAACTCAAACAACGGTTCATTATTGCTATTGCGCCACGCCAACATTACTTTAACTGTTTATTAGGAATGATCCATTCAATCAGTTTTCTGATCATATTGGATGACGTGCCTGATTACTCTTTTGTTCAACCAATTTTCACATGCTAAAAATTACTCTTGTATTCTACAGCAAGTTAAAAGTTTAGATACCTTAACTGCCAAAGGACAACTTGTTCTGCTAACAGCAGCGCCCACTGTTGCAGGATTTCGAGAAGTAAACGATGAAGAACTTACGTGGTCTCATGAACATGGTAAAGGTAAGAAATTTATTTCACGGATATTAGTTATTGCCAGTGTTGTACCGTTTGCATTTGATGACAAACTGTAAAGCATTTCGTATATCTATTAAGACAAATTCTTGATTTTCTCAAATGCAAGTGGATTAAAATATTAATACTTTAATTCCAACTATTTTACGATAGTTGATCGATGTGTGCAGTTTTATCTTCGTTTGATGCGAGGGATACTTGGGACCAGTACCGTTAAAATCACATGCTTTGTTGAGCAACAGAAAGCTTTTTTCCGCGGGAAGTTTATATGTGATCTCTTTTTCACTGAATAAAGTATAAACATGCATAGAAATGCAAATATAAAAATTAAGGCTATATTTCTTAGTAAAATGCAATTAAATAATATAAAATTCTAAAACAAATACCGCCAAGAACAATAAAACCTCGGTAAAAATCACTGAACTTGTGATTTTCAAGTATTCCAGGAAAGCTAAGATGAAACAGTTGTGTACGAAATGAAGCTCTTCAATATAAGGAATATTCCTCTCGAAAAGAAGCAATTATCTCAGAATGTGTAATTTCCGCGAGTGATCATCAACTAACGATCACCTCTATCATCTGCAGAGCCAGCTATTAATGGCTTGGAACGAGAAAGAGATTATGCTATTTTTATACTTACACGCAAACGTATCGAACTGAATATGTCATCTAACCTCATACACATTATGAATGCTATGTGAGCAACTGCATGTATGAGTACAATTCTAGAATACAGTGGAACATATCATAGCCGAGATTGCGTCTGATGAAGTTGTCAGGGCGAGAAAGAACAAAAATCGAAATGTGCGCATTAACAGTTATTTAGTAAGAGGGTGTATAGTTTACGCAGCGTTTTTATTTCCTGAAATAATTATTATGAAAATTGTGACATGTTCCTCCTTTCAAAAAACATTTTTAATTCGAAAAATAAGAATTTTTGACGGTGCAGTTAAAAAAACTCTGAAATGAGCTGCCAGTTGAAATGAAGCAGCGAGGTTGTTCGTATAATTTTTCAGATCGATTACCAATTTTACTTTATGTGTAATTAACCCTATCACTGTCGTATTATTCACATATGTTTTTGTATTCTATATTAATTGATTGCCAAACTAAAAGCTCTCATGATGTGTATCTCGTACGCAGCACATGAAGGACCGAACACACTTGCTACACACACGTGTAACAAAACATCAAGTGATCAACGAATTATTCAGCAGGTTTTATCATTGCTGCTTTCAGTAATCAAGCACTAACAATTTATCCTGTATGAAAGCTTGATATATTACATATTTTGTGGTCAAATTGTTACCGCAATTACTTGGTTTAGAAACATTGATGTTGGTATCGCTGATACCGATGTATGCACTTTTCGTAGAGACCCTGTATACAGTATGTATACGTAGTGCCATTCTAGGTTTTCCTTTATGTGTTCGATAATTACAATTGCGCAGAAATTATTTCTGTTTCTTTTTTCGCATGAGGCACATAACCTCATGTTGATACGCTGAGTTTATTAAAATTGAGTCTTCAAATTTTCATGACCACATCTACCCAACAATATACCGTAGTATTCAATATTGTAAAACCCAACTGAATAAAACGATCAGACGTGCAAAAGCAACGCAAATGCGAATTTTGTATTCGGTATCGTTTCTGATAATCAGGCTACCTATTTTTCTCAAAGAGTAGTTTCTTACATGTAACTATTAATTATTAAGAACCTTTTCATAAAAATTATATCACTATTTCTTTCATCATCTAGAATTAGTAATTTAATGCTTGTATTTTTTCCTTGGTCGATTTGCAGTTCTCCGGGTGATTTGAAAGAGTGCTACGTATAATTTATTTTTATTTTGTAATTTAAACCATCGATATAAAATACCTAAATAAGTAAATGTTTACTTTATCCACAGTGCCGAGATGGTATCAACAGAACAACCTAACATTCGCTTCATAAGTAAACAGCAAGTAAAACACAACTAAAATGAACTAAACCTTAATTTTCATTCCAAGCGCCTAAACTATTTCAAATAACATTGTAATCTAAATGTCAAATCTGGTGTACGTAATTAATAAACAGTTGAAATAGTAAATTTAGCAAAGCACTTGATGAAGTTCTTCACAGCTTAGTGCACAGCTTCGAAGAATGACCACCTAGCAGCTCCCAAGTCGGGAGAGCGGTAAGTGAGCTACCACGCTCCACATCAACTCAAACACACAAACCTTAAGCACTACATAAACAAACCAAAAGATGGAAGGATAACAGGCATAGAAAATATAATAAGAGCTAGCCCCGGATATTGATCGGATAGTATGTCGATTTCCACATGAAAGCGAAAAATAAGGACTATCAGTTTTAAAAACGGCTGCGGTGTTAGCAGTGCTCTAGTACAAGTTCTTGAGAGATACCGAGTCCTTAAGAAACATGAAATAAAACTCGTTACATAGTTTTGATTGCAGTGTTTAGCACTTCAGTCGAATATATGAATAAGACTGTTCCTTCTCTTAAGTAACTTTAGACGCTGAAGAACGACGAAAAAACGGTAGCCAGGATACAATATCCACATTTACACACATAGGAGAAATCGAAGTTCTAGTGCGACTGAGAGGTATGCCTAGGTATAGTCTTCATAAATACCTATATTATAAGAGTTAAAGATTCTAATCATTGGAAAACTGAGAATATATTACAAACTAGTAGTTCCACACGTGAAAATTTACGTGTTTTTTACTAATTTTTTTTCGGTTGGTCTGCCAGTGGACACGGGCTTTGCAAAAGAGTTTCCACATTGAAGGATGTGCCTCTGGTATCCACACTACAATGCTCACAATACATGTATACCCAACCGAATTTTCTCCTATCCAAATCCTTAAGAGCTTGACAGAAAGGCGGACCAACCAAGCACCAAACTGTATATTATTATCTAGTGGAATAACAGTAATCGTAAATATCTAACTGAGCAGACAGCCCTTTAAGTCGGTGGATTATTTACCTCGTTACTCAAGTATTGTGACAACTGGGTTTAATCTTGCTACACAAGCTAGTGCACAGAATAGTATTTACCTAGCTGCGTCTTGTAATACGACGTATCACAGCCACAAAGACTTCTATAATTTTATCAAGCTACAACCTTTACCAAAAGTGAGCGTAGTTCAGCTGCTGACACCGTACGATGAGTGCAATGGCGTGGCAGGAAGAAGAACTCTACAGTGAGGAAGAAGAAGAGGAGTACAGTGATGAGGTGAGCATCACAGTAATGCCATCGTCGCGGGATGGCTTCATTCACAGGTCAGTTGCTTTATAATTTCTGGTCCGAATAAGCACTAGTAGTTCTTTGTTTGAACGCTTTCGGTTACTGAGTTAAATTTTATTTGAGGTAAAATAGTAAAAGCTAGATTCACTTAAACGGAGAGAATACAGTTTTAAACTTCACGTGACTTAACAACAGCAACAATGGCAGTATCAGTACAGAAGAAACTTATGGATACATACACGACAGAGTAGTACTGTACATCTGCGCGTTAGAGGTATAGTACGCGTCTCTGTATGCCATTAACAAGATGATATCAGGGGGGGTAGTCTTGCATGAATTTTTGATGCCTTCAAACTTCGATATCACTGTGCAACAAAAAAAAATCGTACTTTTTGATGATACTATAGGAAAACCACAGTTACAATGTTTAGCCGGTCTCATTTGACACATAAAAAGATAAAAATATTCACAACGTTTGATGAAGATCTCTTAGTCTCGAGATTTGTTCGTGTGTCACTAGTCAGTTAACTATTAACTCCTCATTTTTCTTTTCTTTTTTAATTACATCAAATAAACGCACTCAATCTAAATACGGTTCAAATAAAGTTTTGCATGACTTTTGCACGGAACAGCAATGCAGTACTGAAACTGCCCATGCTGGGAAGGAGTAACTTCATACAATCGTAGATTTTTTAGTTAGCACTTGCGGAGAACTTAGGGAGAAGCTTCTTCTGCTACTCAAGACTATCCTCGTGAGATCAAAACTCTTCCGTAAATCATGTTTTTAAAAGTCGAAGAGGCACCGATCGGGATGTGTTCTCAGCAGGTGATGTCTCGGCTAACCTTCACTGCGTTCACGTGGCTTGACTGAGATGCCTAACTAGCACCCCTTCTCTTAGTAGTAGCACGCAGCAGCAAAAAACATGAATGACTGTAAAACTGCTAGTTCCAGTATTAGGAAAACTGTAATTACAGTCAGGTTGAAAACTATCAAACACATTACAAAAAAGTTATTAATTTAAGTCTTAACGATTATTGATGAGAATTACAAAGCAAAATTATACTGAAAAATTGCTTTCATCATTAATACAGAAATACTCCAAAATGCAATAGTAAAACCGGGAAAATTTCATAATATAAATAAAAATTACCTAGGCTAAAAAGTATTAGAGACACTTATGGAAAAATGTTATTACCTGGTTTCCAAGCACAATGTTTACTTAATTTCAAATGATATCAGATTTTAGAAATCAGTTAGCCAGTAAACATCATACTAAGAGCTCAGAGTAGATCTCAGAAATCAAATAGTCGGAGATCATGTCGATGGTAAAGGCTATAGGCCAATTGCAAAGCAGTTTCAGGTACATCTAGGTACAGTTGATTCAATAATTAGAAAATAGAAGCATTATTATGCTACTGTGCACCGCCTGCGTTCTGGAACCCAAAAGAGAATTTTTTATTTATCAACTCAGAATATGGTAAAAATAATATCTGTGAAACCTCAAACCACAACTCCAGAATTAGCAAATGAACTTAGAGCAGTAAGCAACTGTTTGTCGTCAGACTGTGACCAATGCATTGCACAACAGATCTGAGTATTTACAAAGCTAGAAAAGTTTCTCATTAGTTGAAACGCTACCTGAATCTAGTACAACCTTCCTAATGCATTAGCCACAATCTAAAGACAAACAATTGTTCTTACTGCTTCTAGGTCTTTTACTACTTGTTTTCTTGTCAGAGCTTTTTCAGAAATATTTTGGTCATATTTTTGATTGATCGGAAGAAAATTTTCTTTGGGACACCAGGACACAGGCGGTTCACTTTAGAATATTGTTTCTACATTTTTTAACTTATGAACCACCTGCACAGCGATGCACTCCAAACTTTTTACGATTGTGCTTTGGCCTTTACCATCAACATGGGCTTTGACTATTCGATCTCGAAGATCTACGCTGAGATTTCGCATGACGTGCACCAGCTAACTGACGAGTGCCGACTCTACAGTGTCGAGTCTACACTCCTGACGTGCGAATTGGCAACCAGATTTAAGATTAGATATTTCAAGAATGTGAATATACTTTTAAATTGATGTCTCTATTTTTAAATCTAATACCTCAAATTTATCAAGAATTTTGCTTAAAAACCAAATAATAAAATTTTTCCACAAGTGTTTTCAATACTTCTTAGCCTAGTTGATTTGCATTTATTTTACAATTTTTTCCATAGTTTGCTTTTACATTTTGGAGTATTTCGGTACCCCTCATGCTAGAAGTAATATGTCAATATAATTTACCTTTTTAATTCTCTTTATAGTTCCTTAACCCTTTCGGTTCCATGATGCAAATATCAAAACCTTTTCAATATATTTAACATCAAATTTTAAAAAAAGATGCTTTGTGATGTTTTACGGTCACTGCATTGTCCTGATCAAACTGTAGCTTGCACTGCCCTACCAGCATTTGCACAGACACACATGTTGATCTGCATCTTAATAGGCGAAAAATGACTGCGGCTACCACAGATGCCGTCGCGACCGAAAGGGCTAAAACTTACATGAATAATTTTTCTCAAATTGTGTTGTATACCTTTCACCCTTACTGTGAACGACCCTTTATCAAAATCTGAATACTTTAAAAGAAATGAAGTAACATAACCTATACCGTTTCCTTTGTTTTTAGGTTTTTAATTACATTTTTTAACATACGTAAATAAAAATCTCATGCATCTCTAAAAACACTGTTAAGCTATCATAAACTTGATCATTTTCATTATAGTTCTAAATACATAACTCGTGTGGCCCCTAATGACGGGATCTGTAATCTTTGGGTAGCAAGTCGAGATGGCTGCTTCAGGGCACAATTATTGAAGTATTTCTGCCCAGGACTCGCGCCGAGAACCAACGGTGGACATCAAGCTGAGCACAGTGCCACAGGAAGTGGTTGGACGAGTGCGCTACAATTTTACGAGTAGAGAGTTCCTGCCTTGTGAAGAGTTGCTCATCGACCTGCTGACACTGCCGTCGCAAGCCATGCTCAAGGAAGATTTGCGTTTGCTCGAGGAGAAAAGAGCTGCAGGTACCATTTTTTTCATTTGTATCAGTTACACTGTTTTTAAGACGACTTCAGAATTTGGAACCACAGGAAGAATAATGAGAATAATGAGTCAGAATGATCTCGAAATTAACACGAATCGGAGTAAACGCGAAAAATATTTTTCCCATACAATCGTTTTTTTGTGATGAAAAAGCTAAGAAGAACTACACTACAGAGAAGCATGGTTGTCAAGTAAAAGAAATATAAGTAAAATGATGCTGATCAGCAGATCAAATGAACTGAAAAATTTGCTCATAATAGCGTCTGTACAGCTGTTCCACAGCAAAAAGTATGCAAATCGTGAGCTTTTCTTTTGAATTTTAGGGGAATAAGAGGAGCAAATATAGTGAAAAATGTGGTAAATTTACATACGTGTTTAGAAAGCACCTAATCACAAAAGAAAACAATGATAGACGCTGACTTTGGTGCAAGTAAAATAATTAGCAGCACACTAGTAAGGGTCGTTGTTTCAGAGGCACACAATTGCAAGCCACATTGCGTACAAAGAGAGGCATTTCAAACATGAAGCTAGAAATTTGTATATGAGGAAAAAATGCTCAACTGAATACGTGCAGCAGTTGTGGAAACTTGAGTAATTTGATACAAGAATAATTATGTGGGTCTTATAATATACAGTATTGAAAGGGAGAATAATACTTTTGAACATTGATGTAGACGGCGTATAAAAAATTACCATTTTAAACAGTATTTCTATTATTTATATTCATTTTCAACACATTTAATTATATTGAAAATATGTATTTTCTTGTACTCGAGAAGAACCTGAGCTGAAGACATTTTCAAATTAATTTTTTCTAATTTAGACATTACTTCATTTTACAAGTTTTCTGTGAGCTTGTGAGTCTCGTGCCCATGATTACTGTCCATTTCAATGCTAAAATGTTTCTGTTATGCTTTCACTACTAGAAAACAATGGAAGGCGGGAGACGACATCAGACGAGCAGTCGCCTGATGGGCTTGAGGGCTGCGAGGACGTGATCTCTCAAGAGGAACTCCAAAAGTTAGACTCTCAGCCAAACCCTTTCAACTTCAGCGAGAGAGTCAGTCAGACCTCCAAATGTATTACTCAGGTCAGAGATTAATACTGTGCTAAGTTGAGAGACTAATACTGTAAGGTGAGAGACTAATACTGTGTTAAGGTGAGTGACTGATACTGGGTTAAGGTGAGAGATTAATACTGTGTTAAGGTGAGAGATTAATACTGTGTTAAGGTGAGAGATTAATACTGTGTTAAGGTGAGAGACTAATACTGTGTTAAGGTGAGAGATTAATACTGTGTTAAGGTGAGAGATTAATACTGTGTTAAGGTGAGAGATTAATACTGGGTTAAGGTGAGAGATTAATACTGTGTTAAGGTGAGAGATTAATACTGTGTTAAGGTGAGAGACTAATACTGTGTTAAGGTGAAAGACTGATACTGGGTTAAGTGAGAGTTTCATAGTCAGCCAATCTGCCAATTGAACCTTACAGCCAAGAAGAGCTTTCATAATTGAGAATAAAAACATTGCTAGAATATGAGATCACACCGTCTTGATTCTAGACCATCTAGATATGATGCTAATGAAAGAAATTCTTCGTTTTTCTTTTCAGTTTGATGAAGAAGGGCCATATCAGTTTTCTCTAATCGATGTTAGGATATGCTAAATAAATTACAGTCCAAGATTTCTTCATTTATTATTCTGGCTAGCAGTATTGTAATTTTAGAACAAGAACATCGGCCCATTTAGACATTAGTCTGGATGGGAACTGTGTACTCATATTGTGAACATCTGTGCACACAATATTAATAATTTGGTATTTGTGTTACCTAACTAGTAACAGTAAAACCAATCTCTTTCATGCCATGTAACTCGCTAGAGCGCAATAGATGTGTGACTGGCATTAGGCATGATGTTTGGTTAAGAATTCACTCGAATCGAAAAGAAAAATATAAAATAGCAAATAATGCTTTCCGGACTTGATTATAAAATTTAACACTATATTGTGAATTGTGTTTCTACTGCTGTAGGACGCCTCCTATAACTAGTGCTGAGAGTGCAGAAAGGGCAACTTAGTTTACACATGCTTACAATTATTTAGGATGAGGCTGTCCAAACTGACCCTCCTCCAAGTACCACCTTCTGCGTCAACGTCGGCGCCAGTGATATCTACGACGCTTATGAGAGAGACTACGTGAAGAAGCAGGCAATCGAGCTCCAGCTGGAGGAGAAGAGCAATGACAAATCTTCAAAGAAACAAGTAAAAGAATTTATAAATAACTTAGATGCGCTCTTATTCTACCCCCGAATAGTGGAGCATCGTAAACTAATTTTGGACTCTTCCTGCGGGCTCGTATCAGAAACATGAGCAAAACTTTTTATTAATGAATGCTCTCCAGCATATTTCCCTGAACTAACAGAATAATTTTCATAGGAGAAAAAATTATCAACTGAGATGAACCATATTCAAACATGAATTTTAGTGAAGTCTGACCTGCTTTCCCAAAATATCAGAATTCCGTTTCTATGAAAATATACCAACCGTGAAACAGAATAATTAGTTGAAGCATGTTAAGACGTAATCATCATGAAATATTCAATACAATTTAAATTCATTTTTTCTAAATCTACTGCCACCATAAAGGAATTTCTACTATAAAGGAATAGTTTATATTTGTGATAGCATCACGTAATCAATTTCATGCGCCAACCATTTAGAACTACATGTGTTGTAAAGGCATCATCACTTATGACATTTTCAATCTATTCTCCAAATTTATTCTTCAACACTTAATTAGAAACCAAATACAGTTGGGCCAGCAGTTCATGAATTGATCGTAGTTCTTTCCTAGATATTTGCGCGTACGGATAACAAAGTCGTAGTGTGTTGAAAAACTAGCTGAAAAACAAATTCGTCCCAAGATTTTAAAATGAAAAACAGATTTATTATAGAAAATATTGTGCATACAATTTTAAGACATCCTCTGTGGTTTCACTGAGCTTGCGTGACAAGCAGTAGATGGGGAAATTGCAAGTAGGAACCCATGGATATGAAGTGGCCTCGTCAAATATTTCAAACAATCGTACGGGAAATATTTCCTTCGTCTCTATCTTCTACACCTTGTGAGATCACATTTAAGCTTTAGTACCAAAATTCTACACTTGTCTCAACAAGACTTCTTGCACTCACAGGAGAAAGAAGCTTCATCACAACAAGCAAGTCAGCTTTCCGCCCCAACCCCCATTGCTGGTCCGTCCGAAGCCTCCTCTGCCGACAGCATCTTCCCTCATTTGAACTCGGACCAGCTCAAGGATCTCTCCTTCACAGTTAAAATTATCGAGAGGATGGTCAATCAAAACACATATGATGAAATAGTGCAAGGTGAGGATGATATACAAGTCCCACTACACTATGCTGAAAATGTGTTTAATGAAACTTACTACGTCAATTTCATTTCAGAGCATTTATAAGAGAATGGGAGTATTTTTATGCACAATGTTCTTTCTAGTACAGGTTGATGTGAGTAAAAATTCGTAACATTAACTACAAGTTTGATGATTTATTGCATTATGTTTATTAACTTCTAATATATAACGGAACCGTTGTAAATCAGAATTGTGATTCACAAAAATCTTTGAGCTTAAAATTCTTATTCGTTGTAGCAAGTCAAAGAGTCGGACCAAATTCATATATTACATTAAAATTGTAAGTAAATCTATCAGTTTTTTCCTAGATCAGCAAGTTCGTTTCGATTGTGGCAAGTTTGTTCGAGGGGAGAAGTTATAAGTTTACTTCCCACAATGAGACACAGACAAAACGAAAGGGACAGTGGAAGGCGCAAAGGAAATTTGAAGAATAATTTCTTCATTTTGTTCGTGGTTTCGGTTCTTGACAGATGTCGACTGGAACCATCTCGACTGTATGGTTACGAAAAATTTGTATTATTTACAATAGCATCCTAAATTTCTGTAACAAATCAATCTTTTATCAACTTTTTAAATTTTGTATAAATCTAACTATTTTTATTTTGTAAGCCAATCAATTTTTTTTATGTGGTAAACTTCACATTGGTGCAGGAGTGAGTCGGCTGCGGTCTGAAAATTAGACTACAGCGTGAGAGACTAAAGCAGGATTAGATGTGATATGATGTTAGGAAGATGTCGATCAGTAGTATCCATTGTTGTTTGTGGAGGAATGCATTCTCTGCTGAGGATGAAATGTTATAGATGAGAAGTTACTTGAAATGTAATACTGACTATCCCACTACGACCGATTAAGTATGAGTTATTGAATCGTTTTTCTGCAAGTGGTTTACGGAACAATACCCTAGTGTTTGAGCGCATGTGATAAAACTTTTCCACCCCTAAACCCATTCAAAGTTAGGTAGTTTTAAAGCGGTGTGAAGACCACACCTGAATTGTACGCTACAAGGAAGTCACAGGCTGAAAAGTGCTGTAGCAGAAGTGTTTGGCTCTGCTAGTGTTCTGTTCTCGGAACGTGAGCGTATTTTCCTTACTCCGCCGCTCACCTCGGGGGGGGGGGGGTCCAGATAGTACTGCTTTAAGTACTACTCCTTGAAACTTCTGCATGTTTTCTAAATTATTCAGTAGTATTAACCATACTGGTGTTGAAGTAATGTCGCTCAGTGGGAAAAAATACGGTGTTCCATGTAAAAAAGGTCACAAATTTTCAAAATCAAATTGAGCGACATCGTGTAACGCCAATGAAGGTAAACGGGCTGTTTTTTGCTTGGATTGATTTCTTGACTCGTTGCATAGAAGAGAGCACCATTCAACCAATCTAATATAGATATAATTGCACTGCCGAGACAGACTTTCGGTTCTGGGAAGACCAGAGTGACGACTTCAGAGGTCGTGAAGGATCCTTGCTGCCTTTGTGGCGTTTCTCGAGCGCGGCGCTGTCTGCTGTGCCTGGCTATTGGTGTGGTCGCAACGCCGTGCTGTCAGAGCGAGTCAGAGGCCTCCTCGTGACGGGTATCTCCTTCAGCACGGTGTACAGCGACTTTTTTGCCGCCTCTTTCTCTTCAGGTAAGCTGAAACGAAGTAACATTTATTTGAATTTCACGACCGATAACTCCTCTGAATTTTATTTTATTTTTTTAGGGGACGTCTTTATTCGTGTTTTTCCTGGAACTTCTGCGCCCTAGTAACCCCCTTGAATTCCCTACCGGATTTTTTTTAAAAGAAACCACTCTGGCAAGAGAATTGTAACGATTATTTAAAAGGCCGAAGTGTTCTTAGGGAAAATTTGAAATTCACATTAACTAACTCACTCGCTCTGAAAGGTTGAATGAAAAATGTATTACTTGTCGCACGGAAGAACAACATGACAAATATATGTTTCTCAATATAATGAGCTTTTCTCACATGAGCGAGTAAATATTTTAACATCTTTCATACATGTCAGCATGTCAGCTAAAAATATAAATCGATGACATGTTCTGAGACGTTTCAGCAATATTTTGCTCACATACTTTCTGTCAAAACATTTTTACTATTTCAGCGGAGTCAGTGGGGAGTGAAGGGGCAGGAGCTGTGTGCCTGTACTCCTTTAAGAACCCAAGCCACCCCGAGCAAGTAGTACTCGTCCAGTACGGAGTGACCGCTCTGCAGTTTCACCCTAGGGTCAGTCAGTAAATCTACATTTTTGTTAGCGTAAATTGCATTCCTTGTGAGAGTACCCAAACCAAAATTTCTTTATAATGAGAATCTAATGTTCTATTTCTCTGTCATGTGAGTTTAGAGCATAATTTCTTCAAAACCTGTAGCCATTTGTTAGGCCGCCAACAAAGAGTTTTATTGCACAGTCCTGTGCATCTAGAACATTTTCATCGGTCTTCCATTCGTATTGACTTCACAATGAAAATAATGCTAGTATTCTGCTAGGACCTATGAAAAATTACAAAGTTTTATATTAGTGATTCAATGGGATGAAAAATTATAAAGCCAGGTTTGGACACTCTCCTTTCATGAGACTTTTTGTCTCTACACAAACAAAATGACAAATTTTTACTATCAATGCAGCTCACAACAAACAATATTCGTGTGTGCTGCTAAACATATCGTCTGAGAACATAAGGAAAGTGATGGAGAATTTACAGGACCAACTCCATCAGCAGGAACACCAATAAACACCAACTCCGCTTACGATAAGGAAGACCGGTGATTAAATTCCGTAGTGATCGTCTGTTCTGCCAGGTATCGGTTCACGAGATTCCGTCCTGCCTGTTGAGACGAACAACTCTCAGAGATATGACCTGTCAGCAAGCTTAGCTCATGAAGCGTCTGTACGAGCCTCTACCTCAAGTCGCAACGCAAAGGAATAGTCGTTGGAAGCATGATCACTAGTCTTAAGATGGTAGCGTTTTTGATAACCTGATCCCACGTTCTGTGGATTTATACTATACCATGTGATACTGAATAGTGTGATGTATTAGGAATAAAGTTTATTTGATTTTGGCTCGATGAGCAGATGACAACACTGCTCGTAGTGGGCTTGAGCAATGGTGATGTCGCAGTGTATGACGTCACACCTAGTCAAGAGTTAACAAAGATCTGCTCGAGTGCTGTAACAGGCAAACATTTGCTCTCTATCACGCAGGTATGTGCCAGGTTTCAGCAAGTGTGAGTAACGAAACATCAAAATTTGATCCACCAATGATAGAAAGTCATAAGTTAAGCTTTCTAACCTAGGCAGGGTTGCCAAATTAGCGACATTGCCCGGCGATTTTTTTTTAAATTTGGGCCCTATTTTGAACTCTGCATCAATGGAATATACAATTTAGCCATTTGTAGAAATGTGTCGACAAATTTCGTTGTTTAAATCAATTGACAGATCACAGTAGAAAAGTAAAAAAATTGAGCGTCTGGTTTGATCAAAACACGTGTTTCACATCCCATGTGAAGAAAACATGCAACAAAATTAACGGTACATTAATGTTCCTTCACCGCGTAAAGAACATGCTTAACGAGAAAACTAGATTATTAGTCATCCAATCTTTAGTGTTATTACGCTTCGACTACTATGACTTGGTCTGGGGAGATATACCTAAAGGTCTTCAAAAAGTGCTACAGAAATGTATGAATTTTGCTGCTAAAGTAGTATGCAAAGGAAACTTCAGAAAAAAAGATCATGCAACCCTTCTCATGAAAAAGCCTAACTGGACCCCGATAAAAACAAACACTACTCATTCACAAAGTCAAATATGTATTATCCCTCTCTATATCACCCTCAAAGTTCTGCCGACGTTGTTAAATTCTATCTACCCACTGCCAAGGGTGTGAAACCGACGACACGATGTTAACATCAGTTTCCGCTTGTCCGATGCTGGACAAAGGGCTCTTTCAATTTCAGGTGCATTGCTTTGGAATAAACTGCCCACGCATATGAAGGAAAACCAATCAATTAAGAATGAAAAAAACGAGACACATTTTCGAATATCAAAGTAGCAAACAAATACAGAAAACTTAGTCCCTATGCATGATGAAACAAAATTAACTTAGTAACGAAACATACCACGTATAAACTTGAGTGTACACACAACTTGAGTGTAAACTGAAGTAGAGTTAACAATATTCAAAGGAAATAAACGTAAATGTCAAACTCGTGGGACAATTCTGTAGCTCTGGAGCCAAATCGACTAATTTAAATTTATCAAACATCGGGGCGTTTTTTACTTTTAAATTTCAGGCTTATTAATTGGTGCTTCTTTACCTGATAAATGTTTCAATGTTCATAATGTCCAGTTTTCATAAGGCAAAACAAAAAATGAAAACATTTTGATAAAAAATAAATTGTATTTTGCCTAAAAATAAATAGAATTATATTTGAATTTGCGCTTGCTTCCCAGTTTATTCTTCTTCTAATGCTTTTAGATATCTTTTTATTTATCTTTTATGTTATTTTATATTTCGCAGGTATAATCATAAAGATCATTCGTCAATGTTAGTAATTGTTTTGTTACAATAAGTGAATGTGAAACCTCAGAACTTTATTCTACTACAGTCTTTCTCTGAAATGTAACTTCTGTTTTTATTCAACGCGATGATATTTACAGATAACTGTAATAATGATTAAATTAAATAGATCATCAGCAAGTCATACTAAACAGTCAACAAGTAATTAGAAATTACAATTTCAATTTAATAACAATTACAACTTCATGTTTTAACTATTCACTCCTATAATTTTTCTTTTTCTGTCTTTCTTGGATGTTAAACATTCGATTTTGTTAAATGCAATGGTGTTAATTCTAAGCTGTGCCCAAAGAAAAAATTTCGCTTATCACCTAAAATGCGTAGAATACCTACCACATCAGGATTTACAAGAGTGTCACCAATGACTACCGCGTAAGTCATCATTGACAAAGTGAAGTTTCATTTGCTTCACCGTGTATATTTAACGTTCATTGTTTGATGTGAATGTTTACGGTAACCCGTAGGTACCGCTGTTATATCATCTACTATGCGTAGAATACCTACCACTCAAGAATTTTATGATAGGGCATCTTTAAAAACCAATGCCATTACATTTCTTATGTACCAACTTTATTGGAAGTGTACGTTTTTGTGTTGTTTTGTATTTTTCAATTAGCTTATTGTTATCGCATTGTAAAGCTAGCTGTTGGTACCCTATTACGCAGCATTTGGTTGGCGGTGACTTGCTTAATGGAAATTGACTGCTCCTGAACATGAATGAATGTTAGTGAAAGCATCTGACAGATAAATGAAACCTGAGTGCGAAAAGTTTAGAAATCATGACCTATATCATTCACTACAATGACTGGAGTTCAGAGTCCATGTGTCCTGACGAATAATATTCAGCTTAAAAATGTCACAGAATGTGGCACATTAAAAATTCTATCACTTAGAACAGGGTGTCAGTTATCATCCTATATGCACCATTCGGCAGCAACTTCAAGACTTGAACTGGCCATGTACTCACCCACGTCCATTGAAACCCTTGCTGCTACACGAACGCTGCCGTGCCCAGGTGCGCTGGACGCACACCGGCTGCGGTGAGAAGCTGAGCTTCATCTCGAGCTCACTGGATGGTCGAGTCACCCAGTGGAAAGTGGTGGGGGTTGCACTCCAGGCCACGGACCTGCTCCACTTCCCCTGCTCTGGGGCGCCATCCTCTCAGCTGTGCCAGGATGCCAGCACAAAACGTACTTCTCCGTCCGAAGGCACCTCTTCTCGTATTTCTGACGTCTCCTCCAGTGTTCAAAATGACCAAGTTGTACTTGAAGGTAAATGACCATCCTGTATAAGATATATGGTCATCATCATTGATAACACAAAGTCACAAGATGTTTGTCCCTGGGTAGCAAATGATATTACCTATTTACTCATGACTAGAAAATATGAAAAAATAATGATATTCATCTCTAACTTTGCTTTTGGGAATAAAAAGATGATACTTCTGAAATTTACTTATAGCTACAGGGAAGTAGCTAATTTTAATTTTCTCAATCGCACAAGGTGCGAACAGACAAAGGACATGTGTTAGTTTTACTATAGCAAAAAATTATTTGACCTTACATTTTCTATATTTCAGAATTATCAATGGCAGACTTTATGCTTACACAAGAAATTAAGAATCAAGCCGTTATCGAGACTATGAAAGCTGAACGTAGCAATCTAAAAATGTTGTTCACGAGGACATCAGATACAAACCTTATGGGATTATAAAACATTATTTTATATCAGAATGGGTAAAGGATATCATTTAATCAGATCTAATAGGTTTCTAAACAAACTTAAAAACCTAACAGCGAATGATGTCATTTGGTTCACCCTGATTAAAGGCTCAAGCAGCGCAGGAATGGACGGCAGAAATTTTTCATGATCACATAACCCCTAGCATTTGGCCTCCTAGCCCCCATATCTCAATCCTTTGGACTAGTCTGTATAGGGTATATTTCAGAAAGAACTTAGTGAGCACTCTCATAATACTAAAGAATCCATAAAAATCTCAATAGTCATAGCAATGCCCAATAAAATTCAGGACCATATGATCCAAGCATGTAGGCGATTCAGACCTAGCTTAAGAGCTGCTATCAAAATTGAAGGAAATTTTACTGAATAAAATTACAAAATAATATGTTGGTTCTTATCTTCAGCACATTTTTCAGTGAACAGATAATAGGATCTGTTTGTACTAGTCCTTTTTTGTGTAAATATAAATCTGCTCTCAAATACGTTATGCCCTCAAATAGTAAGTGTAGTGTAGTTGTTCGTGAGGAAAGGGAGACGTTTTGGGAGGGAATGAAGCTGCTTAAACTACCAACGAAGAAACGAACAGCTGAGAGGGGAAAATATAACGGTGTGAACTACGTTTTGCAAGGCACGGTAACGCACTTGGCAGTGAAGCCCGACGATGACTCAGTGCTGCTGCTGGGCGCTACCTCAGGTGCCGTGTTTCAGTGCTCGACCGCCTCCACAGTCCACTCGCTGGTCCGATACAGCGCTCATTGTGCACCACTACGAGCCCTCGCCTGGAACTGCCATAATTTCCGGGTGTTCTTGACAGCTTCAATGGATGGTACACTTAAAGTATGGCTTCAGAACCACCTGTGAGTCAGGACCACTCGATGTACTAATTAATTAAGTTATTGATTTAAAGTAATTTTAATCATGATCTACAAACATGAATTTGCCCGTGAAGACCTTTTCGAGTTGATTTAAACAACTTTTAATGGAGTACAACCTTTTGATATTAATGAGGGAACAAATTTTACAACTCTAATCGTTGTAGTCAGTCATAATTTCCGAAGTAGTTTTGTTTTCGAACACAAATTGTACGAAACCTACAGAACATAACAGAAGACACCGGCATGCCATGACACTTCTTAATTAGTAAAAGATTAATTTTTTATATGAGTGTAAGTACTTACAATGGGATAACGTTCTCAGACACCCTTCCTTTCCCACCAGTACTAAATCAGCGCCAGAACCCTCGGCATGTCAGCGTGAAAAAACAGTGGCTAGTGTAGAAAGCTCAAGCTTCTTTACACGAGACGTGAAGATTGATCCATATCTTCCACGATATGGGACAGTCCAGAATGAATCATTTATGCAGGAGTCATGTGACGAGAATTTTTTGTATCTATCGAGAGACTTTGCCTAACATTTTGTCAGAGGTCAAAGTTTAATATCCAGCTGAATTAAATTTCGCTTTGCATATTCAATAATTATAGGAATTTACAGAACGAACGTAACAGTAGAGTGCGGCAGACTCTTCAAATCATAATCAGTTGGCAGAATTTAGTGCTCAGGGCCCTAACTGAGTCTCCGACACAAGTTACTACTGTTGGACCAAATGCCACCGTTACTCATCTCCAAAATGTGAAACATGGCTAGCTTTCTAAGGTTAACTATTATTGTTCTACTTGAATTCTACGACAGCGTCATTGTGTCGTTCGATGTTTATTATTGAAAACGATGGTAATTTTATATTTCTGTTCACTTTCGATCTGTTATTATACAATTATAGCTCAATTTTTTTAACTACGTTATCCAACTAGCAGACGCATATCCATTCGTTTTCTAGAGCTCCGCTGGTGGTGATGTCTTTGGGTGGTCCTGTGGCAGCGGTTGTGTGGGCTCCCTACAGCAGCACTGTTATCGTGGCCGCTACTGACGAAGGCAGACTGTTCGTGTACGACTTGAATGTGCGTAGGTGCCGCCCGCTCTGCTCTCAACCACTGCCCCAAAAGAAACGAATTCTAGTGGCCAGCATCGCTGTCAGTCCCCACCATCCTGTGGCCATTGTGGGAGGCGAGAGGTAAGGCGAACTGCTGCTGCCGCAGTGTTGGGTAAAGGCCGTAGTTGTTTCTCAAGGCGTCTTGCAAATATCAAGCTAATAGTATTTCTTTGCCCGGTACTTGTTGGACCATAAGGGCAATGAGGCATCAATTCATAAGAACGAAGGAATATCATGTCTTTACACTACGTCTTCCATGAAGTAATTGGCGAGAATTTCAACGGTGGCAATCTGGGTTTGGAATAAAATATCTTACAGAAAAAATTTAACTGTTTCGAAAATGTAGTTCTAGAAAACTAAGTGACGGCATTGTTAAGCAAACATTGCTAAAGCACGTTATGTGACCTCAGTTGAACTTGTTGATACTTGCACCCGAGTTATTACCTGCCATTTGCACCTGAGTTATTTCAATGAATAATTATTCTAGTTTACAGCACAATAACCCATTTCACTATAGCAAATGACGACGACGAGTACAGGGTGGAGTCAAATGTTGTGAATTATTTGTGTGAAGGCAAGTGCGGAAACCTGCTTTATTAGTAAAACGTTCACTCGTCGCAACTATGTACAAAGTATTGTACTTATAGCTAGATAGTGCTGTGAGCAGTTGTGCATTTTATCGCTGAGTCTGCGATGTGACGGGAACACATAAAGCTAGAATTGGCTATGTAGAATATTTTGGCTGTGCAAATTTAAACTTAGGATAATGTTTGGAAGCCACACGAAATATTTGTACTGCGATTAGAGAAAGTTCTGTATACTACAGATATACCTCAAGCTGGTTCCTGAATTTTTCTCATGTGACAGGAAGAGTTACGCTACTTCAAGCCAGGAGGTGACAAACTCAAAACAGTGATCTGATGTACATAATCAGGTTTGCTTAACATACCTCACACCACTGGTGTGGAACACCAGCACTAGCCTAGCAAGGTGAACTGAAGCTTCTCACTCACAAAATGATCATAACGAGGATCATCATAATGATATGATGATCACAAAATGGTCATCATATGACTACAAACAATTAAAATTAGAAAAAACGTAGTGTGAAATTACAAAGTACATAGTTTAGAATAACCTTTAGACTTATTCTAAGGCCATTTGCTATATTTCAATTTTTTAAAATGATTTAGACACAACATGCTAAGCATGTTCAACATAAAATGAATTCCATCATCACTAGATCGATAACTGCAGTCTTAGCACAACAGCCATGGGCAAAAATATGCTAATCATTAGTCAAGATCTTAAGGAGTTCGAGGTTGCACTTTTTGTAAACAGTATGGATACTGGAAAATTTTGACCAACTGATAGTACTTAACTTCAGTAGACAATGTTTTACGTGGATGGATGTCTTCTCAGTCTAACAACCCATGAAACCGTCCAGTGGTCCTGTATACTGACCAAAAGAACAACACATTTTATTAGAAAATTATACAAACTCACAAAATATCCTCAGATAATTACAAAGAGAGGTGGGGACAATTGACATTCAGCAAAGATATGACTAGTCGAATAAATATATTTACTTTTACTTTGAAAACAACACTCCACTCCTTAAAGAGCTTCACATTAAAGCTTGATTGACATTTACAAAATAACTTATCAATACGTCAAAATATTTTTGATACCAAGTCCTTCGATCAGACAAAATAAAAATTTGGTTTTCCGGTAGAAATTCGATCACGGAAATATGAATGCCGAGAAGCGAAGCACACTCAATGTCACGCATGTGTCGTAGTATACAAAACACACACTCGTATTAGCAGGTACATAGATCCATCATAGTATGAGTTTACTTTTTTATCAGGTGTTCGAGGAATTAATTAATTGAAGGTAAAACGAATCGCTTCAAATGCAAAACTATTTTGGCGAATAAACTATTAACGAGTGCAAGCTCACTGAATGTATAACCAGGCTTGGATTTCCATCGGGGCATTCAACTACACTACGAGATTAACCAAAAATTTATTTAATAAAACAGAATTGAGATTTTCGATTAACCTAGTCAATTCTCAGACTTGAATCAGGTCGAAAATTTGTGGAGGAACCTGAAACACCAGGTAATTATGAGTAATTCTAGTAACTCTGCACCTGTTGTCTACATCCCTTGCGTGTCTGACGTCAAGGGTGATCTAGCCAATTCCTATATCCTCTTGGAACAAAATCTAAACTTATGCTCTGCACTGCATTTCTTATTGCTATACGGGAAAACGTTTACGTATTACTTACAAAATAGTTGTTTATGAACTGATGTAAACCGGACAAAGTCACTTCCTGACCTGGCTGACTTTACTTGAACAAAAAGAGTTGTCTCCATTCATAATATGTGTTGTGTTCTCGTTCTCATTTCTTAAATTTTTTATAGTTCTTAACAATAGTGCAATTTATTTCGATGTCGATAAAACTTTAACTTTAACGTGAAACTTGTTTAATCTTTAAAAAAATGATGGGATAGTATTGTTAGGAAGCCAGTCTCTAGGTCCTAGTTCCGCAATAAAGTAATATTTTGTAAATATACTGAAAAAATACATGATAGTAACCTAGGCTTCTTAGGGAGTATTCGTAACTGTAAAATAATAAGTGCGAGATATTAATGTGGCAACTGTGGGAGGCTTTAACCCTTTAGCGACGAAAAGGATCATATGGTCCTCTTTTACGGTCTTTGGGAGAATTGTTCTAATAATTAAACAGTGAGCAATATGAGGTTGCTACTAGGTTTGAACGCGGCGGCATATTACAGCGTCGTTCTTTTGGCTGCCTGGCTCTCAGCGTGCTTCATTGCATCAGTGTACAGACGGTCTTTGTGAGCTTAAACGTAGAAACTAGAAAAAGAAATTCGTCGCTAAAGGGTTAAGACATTCTAACCCGCTGCAATTAAACAATTTATCGTAGTCATACTATGATGAATAACAGAGCCATAAAAGATTTAGTGCCTCTTAAATAAACTCATTGAGGGCAAGTAGTAGGAACTACTACATACACTACCTGACCCTGGTAACCAGACCTGCTTGTGCCTGCACTAAGGTGAGGGGGCTGACAACCACGTGTCGTCAGGTGGTGTACAGTCGAATGGCCTGTAAATATATAAAGGTTAGCAGCGAACATGCAGCTTCGGCAGTGAATAAGCTGTATTGAATTGGACGGTCTGCCAGTACAAACTCCGGGTTCACTGCTAGGAGAAGGTAAACTTTGTCTTCTAACCACCTGCTGCATAGCAGGTTGTGTGCCGTCAGGTAGAGGCTAAGGAAGTAAACACTAACACAAAATCCCATACCAAGTTGCAGTAGCCCAGCGCGTTGAGGAGCAGCCCATTTCTCCCAATCTAAGTGGAGAACGTCTGTATCCAACAACAGACTTTTGAAGGCGGATATGACGAGAACAAGTATGATAAGTCACGAGGATTTCAGGCCAAGCAATTTGTAAATGATCAAAAAGATGCTCATGCGAGTTATTCTGTGGGCAGGGGCTACCTAGCTTCCTTCAAGTTGTCGCCCAACCTCAGGCGTCCTCACAAGGAAGCCAAAGGAGCTGATGAACAGAAACTTAAGGAAATTGAAATCGCAAAAATTGAGCGCATCATAGCAACGAACCGAGGATGAGTACACCTTCCAGACTTACTCTCGTATGTTATTTTATGGAAGGCAAGAGGAAATCCAATTCACAGTGAAAAAAATTGTCTTACGGAATGGTCTTCAACTTCTACGCGTCTGCTCTCCCCATTCTGCACACAGAGCGCAAACACGCTGAACTGAGTTGAAGTCTGTAATTATCTTCATCGGTCAAAGAGAGTTCCTGTAGCCCCGAATTGTGAAATGTAGCTAGCAGATTTACTTTTCTTTACAGTGAGTTTTACTCAATGATTTATGTTGGCGAAATATGTCTTTTCATCTTTAATTATGGTCTTTCCTTTTCACTGCTTTGGCGCTAAACTACGAGAAGCAGCTTAGCAAGTTCTTCAAACGCGTCAGTTTTGAGTGGGTAACGAGTGAAAGCGCACCGGAGTTAGATCCCTGAGTTTACGGTAATTTTACGTGTGTTTAGTTTCCAGTTTAAAACGTAAGTGCAAATTAGGCTCATTTATAAAACTGGTAGCTTGTTTTCAGAGAAAATTAAAGATCTGGTTGCAATGCCTCTTATCTTACCTTATTATTTTGCTTGGTTATAAGTTGCATCTAGTACAGCTCTAGCACTCTTCAGGGCATGAGGTAAGCTGCCTAGCTGTCTAGGACGTGTGGTGATTGGGCTGCCCTTTTCATTGATTAAATTCCTTATAAAGAAGCGTGGCAAGAAAACTACGTGGGGAGCCCGACGTGAGAATTGCAGGCTATCTAGAATACGAGTATAGGTTTTGCTTGTGGGCTCTGGGAATGTTGGCGTTTGGTCAGTTTCAGCCACTACTCACTCTCGCTCTAAAAGACGAGAGGCCAAATGACAGAAATATCCGTACGTATTTCTTATCACACTATTGAAAGCTTTTTCTTTTGTGATCTGTGGTACGAGTTGATAGTCGTAAGCAAATAAAAATGTTCAGAATATTCGAATTTAGCAGGAACTCGTCTAAGGTTCTTGTAAACTTAAATTATTTGGACTTTGGGCGCCTTTGATACTTCTTCAGTTGTACCGAAATGTTCTTTTCTACATTTAAAACTTAGTATTTATCGCGGTCTTCTGGAGACGGAAAAACAAGAGCTGTATACCTAATACAAAGCTTTCGTTAATTTAACTTGATAGAATCCCATCTCATTTGATAAACGTAGAACAGAAATAGTCATAAGAAAAAATCTCATGAAAACAACCCCGGCTTTGAATAAGTGTAAGTTTAGCAAATTATCGCTCGGACCACAGTATCACCATGCAGCAGCAACTCACATACTGAATGAGAAGAATCTACTGCTCAACTAAAAAAAATCTCTTATGAAGAAATGACAGATTCAAAATCCTGAAATAACTCGCCTAACTACGGATGAAAAAGCAAGGACAAAAAAAAGTTAAGAGTTTAGAACCGATATTTTTGCAATTACTTTTTCAGTTTCATACCTGGAACATTTCACCTGAGCATCATGGTTGCATTACAACGTGTAACTAAACGACACAATCATAGGTGGGCACGTACAAAACTGATGATTAGACCATTTATTCCACTAAGCAAAATCAATTAACAAAAGTAGAATCTATGAAAAGAACAAATACTGCAACGAGACACTTATGAGGAAATAGTCTACAAGTACAAACGCTTGTAAATTAAATTAAAGTACTACTCCGTAAGTGGCAAGTTCAAATCTAACATAAGATTTACGTCAAAGTTCAAAACCTGTTGATAATGATGTTTTGTATTGAACAACAGCAAGGTTGTTTGGTTACAAGGTCGCAGTATAGCGTCCTTGTCACACACCCGAGTGAAAGTATTTGAGGGGATTTACCCTGAAGACAGTGAACGTTTGGTCGGGTCAGTAGTACAGATTTAACAGAAGAAAAAATTTGCCTCATACTCTATACAACCCTGAAGAGATCCAGTATAACAACAAAACATTATTACAACCCTTAAATAACAAAATAAACCTAGCAGTCTCCCATGACGATGAGTGAGGAAATTTTGCCATATACTTAATGAATATAATCTTCAGAAGACAGAACCTTGCCTCGTATACCACAGCAGTTGGACAGAAGAGGGATGCCACTCGAAATAAAATGAAGATTATATGCATTTCCAGAGAGAAAGCCTAGTCTCGCAGTCTACAACAGCCAAGTAACAACCAGACATCAAATGATCTCTTTCAGAAAAGACAGAGGCTTGCAATCCACAACAGCAAAAAAAAGGGGGGATGCTTCCGATACCAAACAACGACATCCTTGAGAAGGGACATAGCCTGTCCTCGCATTCCACCCAGTAAGACAGGAGGAGATGCTGCCTGATATCAAACACCTCCTTCAGAAGAGGCATCGTTTCGCTTCACTATCCACGCGAGCAAGGTAAGGGCAGATGCTGTCACGTGTCAGGTCACGCTGCAGAAGCCGGGACACGAAGCAGTGGCACAGTGCACTCTCGTTGCTATGCCTCAATTGCTCCCATTGACTCAACGCGTGTGCATTGGCAAGGGCTTTCTCGACCTGCATATAAATTCATCTATCACATGAACAGACCAAAATATTGATTTGAAAAGAGAAATATTGAGAGTGCGAGACGAATAACCTGGTTGGTTCATTGCGTATACCTAATTTGGAAATTCTTTCAACTCTAGTCCCAGTAGCTATTTCATTCGGAGTAATCCCTAATTGGTACGAGTTAAGTACAATACTAATAAATAAATTCAGAGATGCACATGTATATATCTCGTGGTACATTCATTTCAAAAAAAGTTATAGAAAAAAAGATCAATTTGTTTAGAAGCATTGAAGTCACGAGTTCAGATGCCAGCTGTCATATAATTTAACACAAAGGAGGTTCTTTACACTCGTTTTTTATTGTTTTCAATTATCAATGTCTCAAAATAACTTGTACAGTATGAACTGGAAAAAGTATAGATTTACAAGCCAAAGAAAAACAAGGAATCACGAGTCCATGGTTTAAAGAAATTGATCCAGTTCTAGACGAGTGCATAAAAATGATTCGTTGATCAGAGGTAATTTTTAGCAAATTAATCGAAAATGTTAGTGCATTGGTCAAAACGATCCTTTTATATAATTTATAGTTGCAAAAAACGATTATTCAAAGTTGCTCATTTCAGAGAGAAGATGAAATTCTAAATACGATATATTGTATTGTTCTTTATAGGCCTTACCCTGTGGAATAGACCTTACATTCCTTACACTAAGACTATACGAGTATATATACTCATATTGTCTGCATTAGTCTAAGAAATGCGTGGTAATCTTTTTTATGTGGAGCAAGCTAGCAAATAACTAAGGCCTACACGCCACGTAACACAGAAGCAGGAAGGCACCAGTGAAACAAGAGACGAGTACCAGGAGGGCGCGTCGCACCACCTGGAGGGGGAGTCCCGCCATTCCTGCTGCTTGCATCGCCTCACTCCGCACGCAGCGCCCCGCACACGCCTGCAGTGTCAGCGTTTTCATCACGCACAGCATGCACTAGCAGGTACGAGCCTGTCTTAACCCATTAGCTCCAATCATACTATGTATAGTAGGTCAAGTCCATTAGAAATCATTCACTTTAGCCCTATAGTCTAAATGTTTCGTTCTAAAGTTGGGAATAAAAAAGGTGTAGATATAAGGGGTAATTTACGCAATGTTTCGTTCGGTGGAGAAAATAACTTCGGCGTTAGGCTAATTTAGCCTTTATAGCCTGACCTCATATGAGAACAGTTGGCGCTAATGGGTTAATACAACACATGAGGCATTAACACTCTGAACATGGCAAACATTCAAATAAAATATATACCTCTAGAATGGGAGAATCCTAAACATCAATTCGTTTTGATTTCATAATTATTAAATTTTGAATCTGTTTTTGCGCTTATTTGTGCGTCGCTCAAAGCTCAACAACTGCTAAAATAAACCATGCAATAAATTATAAATGAAAATCTTCAACACAAATGCCACAACACAATTTGAGCCACGGTACACCTGAAAAAAGACCTGCAGACGAGAACTGAAGCAGCAAAGAAGCCATACTAAGAATAAAATAAGCTAATAGAAACGAGCCGTTTGGCCCTTCTTGATTTGACACCAAAGTTCCATGCCGTCTTGATATCCAAGTCTCATGCCGTCACTAAGCAAGCCTCTAATTGATAATTTGAATAAAAATAAAGGAATGATCTTAAAAGTCTATGTATCATCTAACAACGTGTGATAGTCATCGAAATGCGAACTGAAACTTGGAAGTTCATTCTCACCTGATGGAGAGGAACCAGATCTCCTTCAGGCGACAGAACAGTTTTCAGAACCTGTGTGAAATCAGATATTAATATCCTGTGATACACCTTTGCTAGTGCTAACACCATTTTATTTTTAAAGGAACGGAAAACGGAATACGAATATCTAAATTGAAGTAAATCACCACGGTTTATAACGATGCTCAAAGTGTTCGACATAAACTACTACTTATGAAGGAGGAACCACTATTTTCGTAAAATTAAGACGAATATCACAAAAATGTTCAGTAAATATGCAGTTCATGTGGAGCTACAGGAGCGAAAAATATGTTTCACTTTGGAATCAGCTCGCAATTGCGGAAAAAGTTAGGTAATATGAGCGTTTCAACGAAACGAAAGAAGTGAAATGAAAATAAAGGAACAAAAGCAAGAAACTAGTATTAATTGGCAGTTCAGTACTGTAGAGACATGATGCGACATGACAGAGACATGACACGATGGAAAGAAAAAAATAGACTTGGATTTTCGCTTAAACCAATTTTATGCCGATTTTAAAGATCATAGATGATAACTTTAAATGATGTACTTGACATTCGAAGACTAGCAAATGAAGGAAACTAACATTTGACATAAGACTCTCTTTTACCAAAAGTTACAAATTTTTGCATTTTTCTGAATTCGAATGTCGACGTCATTAGAAGGGCACAATGTGTGCGTAATACTGTAAACTCCATTCAATCACTCTCGTTGAACGCACGTTCCACATAATGGAAGGCTTTGGTAGAGAAACGAGCAAGGTTAAATACAATTCTAAACCCTCATTCTAAATCTCGAAATTTTTATCCGATTTATTTCATGTCTCATCCTGGTGTCCAAGAAGAACTGCGAGTTTTCAACCATAGCGTGTAATACAGTGTGAATGCATACTTAATATGTGCGTCAACTCACTATAGGAGACACGTTTTGCGGGCGCTGGATGTAGTCAAAGAGAGTAAGCAGATGAGTGGACACGAAGACGTGAGGCAAGTCGTAAGATGTCTGTAGAGAACACGAACTTGAAACGGGTACTGTAGTTTCCCTCATTTCAGATGACAGCAATCGAGTATTAATGCAAGAGTCGACATGCCGATGAGCATTGGAGATCTGAAATACTCTCTCGTTTAATGACTTAGGCTGCATTTCTGCAATGCAAGTGTCTTTCTTTCGTGATGATTTTTTTTTTAATTTCACTGAATCATCGCTGTGTAACTTTTGGGAGTCAGAATTTCCATTAGCAGCTTCGTTCATAGCGTCAGCGGCATCACATTCAACAACGCCATCCTGTTCCAGTGGAAGTTCACACTCAACAGAAGGACCAAGTGAACTAAGGTTCAAGCGGTCACTTCTGAAGTCCTTTTGTTTGATCTTTTCATTGTTGGGGCTGAGTTGCTGAGAACTTACATTTGACGCATCATTTGTGGTGATCCTAGGTAAAGCAACTTCACTACTTGTTGTACGGCAATCGTCAAATGAAGTTGACGTTTTTCGAACGTCAACACTACAGGTCGTTGAAGAAGCTTTGTTGCCTTCGAGAGGTGTATAGGTTTTACTATCTTTATGAACTGAGGAGGCTTCACGACCTTCGAGGGATGAGGAAGCTTCAAGATTTTCGACGGCCATAGGGACTGCACTTTCTTCATGAGGTGAAGAACGCTCCATCATGACATTCGGTGCATCTGAAGACCTGTTGAGCACTCTGGGCTGCGAATACTTGGGGCGACATAGAAGGTGGTGCAGAGATGCGAGTAGCACGGCCGTGCCGTCATTCTCGTATGTGGTTGAGCCGAACTCGTCAATGAGCAGAAGGCAGTGGCACTGGCTCTCTTTCAAAGCTCGGGCCAGCTAAGTAAAAATTAAAGGCATGTGCTTTAGCAGAGGTAATAGAATGGGACAGATATTATATTATTGTCAAGAATAACTTATATTAAAGTAATTTTTGTTTGAAACATAATCCCATACGAAAGCTTATTTACAAAAAATCTTAAAAGTACACCAGAAAATGATTTTATATTAGGATAAACAATGGAAAAGGTATCAATGGTTGGTAAATCGGTTCCAAGAAGTCCAATGAATTTCCACCAGCGTGTTGCTTAGTTTGATTCATATTTGGCTTCAAAACCCAATGAATCTTAGGAGTGTGAGATTTATAAGCTTGTTGACAGTTGGAATGATGTTTCAGAAACACAGGGAGGTATGTTACCGAATAAATATTTTCAAATTCATGTATATTTCATTTTCAATTTAAACCTTCAAATCGAACGCTACTTTTTGCAGAAACATAATATTACCCACAAATAAGTTCCTTTTACTTGTACTTCAGCTAATCCGATGGCGAGATAAATTCAGCACCCTTTGGATGAAACTACGAGACATTGACTCACAGAAGCTAACTTATAAAGATTCGAGTTACCTCCCGGACTCGAAGTCGTTGTATAGTCGCATTTTAAAGCACGTAAAGATGGCAAATAGGTTTTATCCGCTGCTCAGCTTATTAATTGACTATTAAGACTGCTTTTTAAACCCAATAAAGAATGAGATACACACTGTGGAAGAGGCATTTACTACGTAAATATGACTCAAAAATATCATAATCATTGCAAAAATTCCATAAAAAACATTTATTTGTCAAATAATGTGGTAGTTTAATAACCACGAATACGAGAAGTAACAAAACGCTTTAGTGGAATCACTTCAGAAAAATTTCTACCTTACTATGCTTGCAAGAGCGTAACTCAAAATATACAATTAACAAAACGGAAAACAGGTCTATGAAAACAGTAATATCACCATGAAATAAAAAATTCTTCGGAAAAACGAACACTAGTATTACCTAACAAAAGTGTTGATCTATTGATTGTATATCATATCACCAGGATCCTCGCTCAAAAACTGTTCCAACAACAACAAGCTCAAGAGACCTAATATTAACTAATGAAGTAGACAGAGATTCATCTCATGCTTTACTCGAGAAGCAAGTAAGTTATATAACGCGCAGTCTACATCTATGTATACAAGCGAAAAAGACAAATAAGGCAGAAAGTGCCTACCTTACTTCAGAAATGAATCTAAGTCAGGCTCATTCACGAAGCGCAGCTGAGTCACTCGAGTGAAACTCAAGTCACCTACGGGGCACGAAGAGTCTCAAAGGCAGGATGGAAAGTGCACACAGAAATAGACGCTTAGAAATAGTTACCTCAGATGAGCGACGAATCTTCGATTTCCACTAAAAGTCAATTTCCTTCAGCAGAATCGAATCCTCAAACAAACTGAATATTTTTACCTCTAGACTTCCATGATACAATATTGCTGTAGAATATAAGGAAAGGAAATAGCAAGTAATTTACGACTAACTTGATTAAGCTCGAGGAGGAAGCTCGAGAAGGCGGAGGTGACGGATGGAAGGCTGGGGGCTACTACCAACAGGGCACTGAAGGGTTTCATCAACAAGCGTTCCGCCGGCACGAAACTCCCCACCTGGGCCAGCAGTGCCACCACACCAACCTTCACACAAGATCACAGTGAATGATTTGGTTTACCAGTGCCGAGAAGAACGGGGGACGTGATAGATCCCATAAGAAAAGGAGGAGTCCAAGGTGCCACAAGGAACGATTGCTTAATTTATAGCGAGAGTCCTAGACATTTTCATGCATGGCGAGGGGAGGGGTTGTGGTTCTTTTCAATGTTTTCAGATATATTTTCCCCATGTCGACATGTTAATAAAATAGCACATCAATTTCGCTCAGTCTAATCCAGCATAACTCACCGTCTTGAGATAAACAGTCTTGCCGCTGCCGTTAGGGCCCGTGACCACGCAGATGTGCTCAACATGTCCGCTTTCTGAAATGATAAGGAGTCTTAGAGTCAAATTCACCTCAAAATATGTATAAGGCGGGAAATATACGCGCTCATCAACAAAACATTCGGATATAAAAACCTTACAATTGTTACTCACTCATATTTTACCAGAGTAATCCATATATATAATACACAGTATATCTCTATCTCTCTTTCTCTCTCTATCTGTGTGTCCGTCCCATTACTTCCTATGTATTACTGAAAAAAAATTATTGAACTGAAATAAAAACGGGTATGCATGTATTATAAGCATTGTATTGTGGATACCAAAGGCACCGGATTACTATTAAATACGCCATTTTTCCGTTATTAGCCTTCTTCTCTTACACGGCCATGTTATCGGTAGATAAGACACAGAATGAAAGTTCTGTAAATATTTATGAAAAATATTCGTTTAAAACACAACAATTCGTCGTAAATCTTTAATACATTCGTCTTTGTAATGATTTCAAATTAATGAAATCTAAACCGTGGAATTTCCACGGGAACTTTCTAGTATATCAATAAATATATATACGCATATTTAATTGATAACTCCCTGTTGAAGCACGAAGCGTTCTGATGCATAAATTGGATTGTGGGCGTTGCATATCATACAGTTCATGTCTCCACCGTCAGATTTCGTCGGAGCATGGAGCATAGTGTCGGAGCATGGTTGTAGAAATGCATGCATCATTATCATACTATCAAGCCATACACATATGATGGATCAGAACTTTAACATTCTTTTATATAAGTGAAAAATTTTAAATTTTAAACAATTTCAGAAGCGATTTAATCCTAAAACTAAATTTTCTTAACCTTGCGCCAGTAAAGCTCTGAAATATATAATTCATGAGTACTTATTATTCTTTAATAGGCTAACTCAAGCCATAACGTATTCAACTTTACTAGGTATTTTTAGAGCTAGTAAGGATGGAAGAAATAGTGGAAAGTCTCTATCTCCTTTTCAAGGCAGAGTTGAGAGTATCGTAAGACAGCATAACACAAATTTCACTCTTCTTTATTTTTCGCCTTAGCCTTCACATCACATTGTGTTAAAAGTTCTATGACTTTAATGGAAAGGAAGACGCAATAGGTTTATAATTGTCATCAATATTTGCTTTGCACTCCCCAAAGTTGAAGTTGTGCATTTGCACATGCTTAAACGTACAAATTCATTTTACTCCCATGCATGAACAAGAAAGTTCTATGATTTTCAAAAACTCATACAATAAAGCAAGCAATATAAGTTTCTCATTGAGCACAAATGGTTTCACTCAAAGGGTAAGCACCAGGAAAGTTTCTGATAAAAGGATGTACAATAAGGCAAAAAGATTAAGTCCTGCAAGTAAGTTTCAAGAACATAATCAGTGCTTTGCGTAACGATCACACTACAGCGAAATGCTTCTGTGAAGCATTTCAAATACGTGACTGGTATTAGCTGATCGACAAAAAGTAAGTTTCAATAGGTGTTTGCAGCACTACCCGAGTGAGAGGTGGTGGTAGCTCCCGAGCTTGCATCATTGGGAACATACTCATTGTAGCAGCTGAGCTCGTAGAGGGGGTGCCTTCCCTTCGTCATGAGGAAACTAGAGGAGTCGTGGAGACTTGGTCGCACCCAGCCCTGCTCCTGCGCTACAGTGCTCAGCGCCAGCAGCCTGTACAGACTCAGCCCCTTGCTTACTCACTTGTTTCACTATTCATGAAATATGAACTGCTTCTAATTATTTATACGTTGAAGAAGTGTTAATCGACGGTACGGAGCCATGAAATTCATGTTTTAAAAAAAAGTGGTGCGAGTAAAACTTCAAGACAATATTTTCTATTGAATATGAAAAAAACAATTTCTAGGACTAGGTTTAAGAAGGAAAAACCGATTTTGACAAAAATCTCATATTTATAAAATTTCCGATGAGGCATGGTTTAACGTCATCCAAATAGCTGAAAGTTTCCCCACTCTTATTGTATAATTAATTGACAACTTGTAGTGAGGTTTCCAAGAAAAAATTCTAAAAATCAATTTCCTGTGACCATCCTACTCAATAATCACTCGTTCGACGTACACTCTACAACCACAAAACGCATGCAATCATTATTTTACCAAGAAAACAAGCAGCGCACTGATACGACAGCAAAACTTAGAAACCTTTTTCAGTACACAGCACTAGCGTTGATAGAAACACCTACAATTCATCAAATTTTGCTAGTTGCATCACTATTGGCTGTGTATCCCAGTCAATTTATCTATTCCTTACATGGATCTTTTCAGGATAGAGAACTCCCCCTGAAGCTCACTTGGGCCAGTAAACAACAGGCAGACAATGGACTCGTGTCAGATTTTTTGACAGCGTTGCTCCTCCCACATCTATTTGCATTGAAGCAAATCACTTCGGCAACAGCTAACTCACATTTCCAGGACCAGCTCTATAACAACTGTTGAATATAAACTGTAGTATACATAGGATTCTTGATTCATGATTTCTGTGTTGAATCAATGAGGAAACAATGAAAAACATCGTGCCTGCCTAGTAAGACCTCGGGCAACCACAAATGAATAAAGATAACAACAGACAGCGAAGTAAAATTAATAACGTAGAAGTCATCAAACCAGACGTTGGCCAGCTTCCTAAAATCAAGCAAGAAATAAGAAAGAAAGCTTAACTGCTTGTACAATATCACCCATAACAGATCCTCCAAACGAATACTGTAAAGAGGGCCGAGCAGAGAGTTTAACCCTTTCGATTCGGCTTTTGCTCTCTATTGAGACATATATGTCCCAACAGGATCGAAAGGGTTAAACTTTGCTGTGGACAACTGTAATATCAGACGCTGTCGTGTTTCTTTGATATTAGCCAAAGTAGGGCACATTTTAGCTGTTGTCAAGGAAAGCAGTCATGATCGTTGAACAAAAATCAACACAGATCGTCTTCTCCCCCTTTTATACCTTTCCTACCGAGAACGGAAGATACCACACGTATGAAAGGCCCAAACCAAGAACGTCAGAAGCCAGAACTCGCTCACACGTCAAGCATGAGTGCGCGGTCTAGAAGTCGCACTAAGGCTGCGGTGTGCGAGAGCAGCGTTTGCACCAGACGCAACATGATGCGGCTCTCGTGGTTGGCAATGTCCACCTGCAGGTCCCCCAGCTCTCTGTCCAGCTCTACAGCACACCATACGAACATATTACAAGTCTTTCTAGCACTACAAATGTGATCTATTTTGCACAGAAATATTTGCAACTCTCCCAGCAGAACGCGCTGCACATCATTTTCCAGTTAGAAATCTGAATAACGTTACACACTAGCTATCGTATTAGTTAAGACAGTAACAAGGAGAGCATATCACGTAGTAAAATTGGCAGCAAGTTATGTAGACTGATGTTATACATATACAATATTAGCATGTATTTCTTTAACGAGGATCAGTAAATGAATGGAAGAATTGATATTGTATATTAACATTTTAGTGAGAAAGGCCACAGAGAGGGTATACGTACATTGCTTCTGTGTGGTAAGGGCGTTCTGGTGGAACATGTCTGACACGGAAAACAAGCGGTATTGGTGGTAAGCTCGCTACTACTGAGCAGTTTGTCTGACTAGTTACTTAGAGAATATGCATTACCTGAGGTGAGAACACTCTTGCACAGCAACATGTCTGACGTGGAGAACATGAACTCGAGGTGCGATGAACTAGGGGGCAGTTGCTGCATCGAGGGCAGTGCCAGTAGGTAGCCCACGTGAGGCAGATAGATGATACAGCACGACTCTACCTGGCCCCACAATTCTCAATACAGTCTCGTTGAGGACGCAAGTCAAGTTTCACTTATAGTGATTAATTAAAAACTAAACCCGTTTGATGCACCGGAGGACCTACTCATGCGTATCAATTTGAAAAATCACAAGAATAAAACGTATTATGTTGCAAACAACTTGAACTACTTATTCATTAAGTTATAAAAAATAGTAAACAGGAATGTCCTTCCAGGAATTCAGTAAAGACAATATTTTGGTTCGCTGAACGAAGGAAAACTATAGAGTTTAGGTTGGCACAGCCTACTACAATCGTTCACCGTTGACAAATGAGCGACAAAAAGATCATGTAAGAACAAGTCAGCAACACAAACAGATACTCGTGTCCCTAAATTCGACCATAGTATCCTTCCCTTCCCTTCCCTTCGAAACTCCTCCTGAGCACCTGATCATAACGCCGTCGGAAAATTCAAGCCTTAATAACCTCAAAACTAAGCTTAAGCCGCCATTATAATCGCTTTCTTAAGTAAAAATATAAGGGTCTTGCTGTTTACCATTTGTTTTCTTCAATTCCTAATACTGCAGCGGGTGGCAAAATCATGTCCCTTTCAAGTGAAATGGTCCCCAGATCACAACTGTCTCCAGATACCAAGAGGCATCTGAAGAATGACTGTCTCCAACAATCACTCTACATGCTGCGCAACTTTTCATTTGATTCGCTCACCAGTCGACCAAGCTGGTGATAGCACAGAAATTGTTAATTTAAAAAAATACTAAGTGTAAATTTAAAGTATTGAGAGCATAAGTATTGAGACACTCATAAAATTCAATTTTCTAACAAGTAGAAGCAAATTTATTATACTTAACTTGCGTAGATTTATATTAATGCTATTTCTATTTATTTCAATAGATCAGAAAGACCAAGGAAAACGACTTGAGGACAAGATAAGTTGATCAGAATAAAACAGTCTCCCAACATCAATCCCATTGAACATCTTTGGCTAGACCTTGGAAGAAAAGTTGCAACTCAGAGGAGGCATTCCCATAAAGCAGAACTCCTTCAGGGCTTTATCTCAATGAGAAGCAACAATTTAACAAGTCTTAAAATAGCAGTTGTCAAAACATGACGAAGAAAAACCCAAAACTATATTTGAGAAAAGACAAAAAAGTGAAAGCAAAACTTCTCCAATACGGATCGTTATACGCGACGAGCATTACCGTCCTATCACTCAGAAGCGTTCTGGGCCCTAACCACGCCGAAGAAGAGACACTATCAGCAAAGTAGGAGGGTACACCGCCATTGAAAACAGTGACCCTAATAGGAAATAAAAACTAGAAACCTGCCCACCTCCGGTGGAAGTCTCTCTAACTCTAGCTGAGCCACGTCGCGCATTATAGCGCCAATACCGTTGAAGCGTTGCTTCTCTGAAAAATAAATCTAGTTCAGTACAATATGATGCGTGACTTACATTGAAAGAACTGCATTTAGAGAATGGATGAAGTGTACAGTGGAGCAGACCTCATGAAAAAGAACAATGTTAATATCCAACAAATTATTCTAATAGAATTTAATTCAATTTCATGTTAACGTGTACTAAAAAGTAACGTTTTGAGCATTCTTTACAAAATATCGGTGATAAAGGCACGGAGCTTAAATTTTGTTAAATAAGCCATTATGCCACGCACCTTCGTCTAACGAATATAACAGGAAACAGAATAACGCCAACGTTGAGGACCCAACACACTCACTTTGCAAATTTGACTGAGCAATTTCTTCTTCAACCCCCGCAATGAAGAGAAAAATAATTACATTTTGTGCGTTTTGCATTGCAGTTTTTTACGTCGTGAGTATCGCATAAACTATACCAAATTTTGTATAAATCCATTTCTCGTCCTTGTAGGAAACTTATAAGCCTGATTTAATAAAAAAATTTGTAAGCCTTTAGTGTTTTAGGCATGCACTAACTTTCCAAGATTGAGTTTACAAATTCAAAGAAAGGCTAGATGACACTATAAATGCTTGCTAGGCATTATAAAACCATAGTTTTAACGTAGCAGTCATTGGATCAATTTGATACTGGTTCACGAACAATGATAAGTTTTTTTTATACTTTTTTGCCTCTACCCGTAGTTTTTCAAAATGCATTACATGGTCTGAAAGTTTGTCGGCCATCGTTAAATGAAAATGTCTTATTCATTTATTAAATTAAATTTACCACTAATTATGGTGCAGTGGTTTTAGGTATGATACATACATATGCTACATATTAGCTAAAGATTTTTAGTGAATGTTCATCTATAATGTATGAGTCTACAACTCTGAAAAAGATTTCCAAAAAGCAGGAAAATATTTTAGTGATTTTAGCATTTTAGGCGGTTGGTTTCAGAAGTTTTCGAGTGGATATGAAAAGTACATTGTAATTTTTATTCGATACGAGAATCATCTGTCATGGTCCTTGAACTTCGTACCTTACATATATGAGCTCTATGGATGTGAACTTCGTAATTACCATAGCATAGTGTTTTAAAGCAGCCGAAAACTCATAAAAAAGAGAAACATATGAAATGAAATTAAGCTGACGTAACTTTAAATGAACACAAATTAAATGAATACGATGAGACTTGATGTGGTATTTATTTGAGTTAAGATCAACAAAATCAAGTAATAGGTCAATTTCAGTGCACTCACTAGCATCGAGCTGCGTGTCAACTCCAGGTCGAACGACGAAGCGAGCTTCCCTCTCGGACGCATCAAAGTCAAAGATGCGCTGAATGAGGAAAGCAGCTCTGTGCAAATCTTTGGATGAACTCTCGCCAATCTGGGGTAGAACATCAATAAATTGTTGAGATTTGAGTTCCGCATTAATCAGTGTGGTATACGATTAAACTACATTGCTCAGAATGTCTGAATGTTACCAAATGAGATTCAATCTCATGATGCTAAAAACATTTTGCCTCAAGCGAAAATGTGACACTAGTAGTGTATTTGAGAACGAAATAATTTTTTTTACACAAATGCAACACAGCCATTGACCGCGTATTCAATGAAAGCACCTTAACGAAGTTCAATCAGTATAGGAAAAACGGTATATATGTAGAGTAAGCTGGCGTTTCAATGCTAATTCAAAACTAAAATAGTACTTGAATTCATTAAAATTGCTGAATTTGCAGGGGAGAGCAAAAATTGCAACTCTGGTGCCACAGCAGACTTATCCTTCCTACCCTATACAAGACTATTCGATCATTCTGCAAAATGAATTGCACTCGCAGAAAAACCTAATTATAATAAAAATATTTTTACATTTTCCACATCAATAGACATTGAATGTTTATTCCCTCACGTACTTCACACAAAAACTGATTCCAATTATTATTGAACAGCAATTAAGAGCAGATAAGGCAAACAAAAAGAAGTGTATGTGTGCGTGAACGCCGTCAGGCGGCCAGCTCAGAAGGTAGAAGGCACTAAGCAGATGCCACCATCAGTACCCGGATCACAATTACAAGGCTTAACTGATCAGTTTCATCTTGAGAGTGAAGCAATTAAAGATTTAAAGCAAATAACAAAACATGACTTTTACCGTTCATTCCTTTTTCAAAAATTGAAAAATAAAGACAGTTAACAAGGCTGGAAAAGCGACTTGTATATAAGGGCAGACTTTAGAATAACTATGATCAGTTATTCAAATAAAAATTGTTAATGAAATAGTTCAAACAATTAAAACAAACTTCTGTTATTTGCTCCAAGGAAGATCTGTCAAAATGAACACCAAGTCTGCACCTACACTACACAAAATGGACAATTAAGAAAATTAATTGTAGGTATGCAGTGATAATTGACATACATAATTACAGGTAATTTTTTAGTCTTATGGAAACATTTTTTGTTAATCGACTATCTTTAGTTTGATCTTCCTGGCTATTCATCCCAACTTTATGGAAAGGCCTGTGTAATTTATTAAATTACCCCCAAATGCTATTGTAGTAAGTTTGTGAAAAAACACGAGGGGTTTTAAAAATAATTAAACTTGATTCTGAATATTTTTACCGTATTTTCGGCCATAAAATTGCACGCTAGATCAAGTCTCCCACACAAGAGTAATGAAATAAGTACACTGACCACCGCGCTCTCTCTGATTCTCCTCAAGATTCAACTCGAGACTTGTGTGTTACACCGACTTCTGATCATTAGCAAATACAGTATAGCAGCTCGTATTATACCATTTAAATTCCAACTTTTTTTCTGTAGTTTGGAATTGTCCAAGATTGTGGACTCGTACAGTAGCGACTAATATGTGTTAGGTCAAAATCCAGAAATTTTGCAGAATTCAATAGGTAAAACTCAACAGATTCAGAATAAAAGGCAAAAAAATCTTAGTTTGTGGTAAACACTGATATTCAAAACTGGCTAGAGCGATTGAACATCTACGTCTATAAACACTGAATTTAAAAATTTAAAATTGAACGCGTGGCGTTGACATGAACGCTTCCTATAAACAAGTAAAAAGACAATTGACGCGCATGAATAAACACGTTATCTACCATTCACATGGGAACAACAAACGCTCAAATTCCAATAAAAAATAATTACTGAAGTTTTAATCTACCAAGTTTGTTAAAAACATGTAGATCCTCTCAAAAGGTAGAGGCAATTCTAATACTAAGTGGTATGAAAATACGATAGAACAAAGACCTGTCGTAGGAAATGGATGCGATGATCTCCATTTCTGCACAACTCCCCAATGAGCGTGAGGCTGAAGAGAGTGCGGTAGAGAGCACGCCAGTCACCAGCTGACAGACATGCTCGCTGCAGCCTGTGTACCACCAACTGCAGGGCAAAAATTATGTTTGATGATCCCCAGCCTCTTCTTATCCTGATTGCCTTGCTCTTCTCCATGATTACTGATCAGCTGAACCCACATCCATGAAACTCAATTCAATTTCATCATATCTAGCCATAAAATTCTATATATAGTAATTTAGAACGTAATAAATGAGCGCAAAATTGAGTTCTGGCAAGTGCAATTCATAACATTAAAAAAAAAACAGAATGAACACTTTGAAGATCCAGAGATCCAAGTGAGATGATAAAAGTAACAAAAGACAAAGGCAAAAGAGTTAAGATCAAAAACTCTCCCCCCATGCGAAAGTAAAAGTAAAAATGAACATGAAAAACAAGGCTACTTCGTTGAAGACATCTAAACTACACCCACTACCGACCCAGTGGAGTGTGCCGCAAGCATTCTTGAAGGAAGTAGAAGTCTTTAACGAAGATGACAATGCTACGGACTGTCAGCATGATCCTAGAAAATACTTTAAGAAAAATAACGTTACATTGTATGAACATAAAAATTAGGTTATTATATTGAAATAAAAAACAGATTCTTAAACATCTGTCCACTCTTCGCTGCCCTACTCTCGACATAAGACAATGAGGCTTGGGCACAACGTGGGCCCTGTGTCTTAAGTACTGAATGTAGTTGTGCACGGAGCTCAAAACCCATCCTTTGTATGGAATAGTAGAGGTGTCGCTGGGACGCGTACATATGACCAACCTGGACGTGAGCGACGTTTTTGAAGCACGCGCGCAACTGGGAAACTGCGTCAGAGTTTTGAGGCTGCATGGCCCACTGGACGACATCATAGCGTTGCTCCAGCGCGCTCCTACACTTCAGCGGCCGCAACAACACACGCCTGCACAACGTAGTATGGCCTCAATAAGCGAGAAATAATCTCTCCAGCCCCTAACTAGAAAATTTCTAGTCAGTCTTATTCTAGGATAAAAACCACTGCACCGATTAAATGCGTATCGATCTTACAATTCGGAACACTGAACCTCGACACGGAAATGCGAGAACCAAGCTGTGAGTGAGGGGCTGTCTAGCCACGCACACTCACTCCCAACATAAACACAGCACAGAAACCAGAGCAGCAAAACCATCTAACACAGGGATTGTAGTTTGAAGAATTAATACACAAAAATGTCGTATCCAACAAATCCACCTTAGTAACAGTCATAACAACCAATAAAATACAGAATTTGTGTTCAACACGTTGATTGACTAGTACAGGCAATTGACGAAATTGTGCTAATCAAGACATAATTATCAATATTCCATGTGAGAAAATGAATGGCTATGAAAATCATAGGGAAAAATAATAAAAAATAGTAATAATTTTGTGAAATAATTATTTCTTCAAATAAAACTATGATATATACAAGAGCTAAATGAACTCGTTCCTATTGCCTTATTTTATTCTATTCTACTATTATCATCAAGAAAAAGGACACAGAATATTTTAGTTCGTATAACACCTAGGCCAGTTAGGACACAAGCAATTATCTACATGAAAGAGATATGATGAAAGAGATAATCGAATACGTATGATATCACCCTATCTCTCTCTCCCTATATATATATCTGTGCGTGTCCGTCCCATTACTTCCTGCCACCCGCAGCACCTCCTGCCCGCCACCATTCGCCGCACTGCCATCTTGCACCCTGCGTACCGTGGGAGTATCTATCTACATATATAACCGACTATGTATCTCTATCTTTCTGTATTTGTGTGTGCCCGTCCCATTACTTCCTATCTATTACTGAAGAAAAATTACTGAACTGAAATCAGAACGAGTATGCATGTTTTACAAGCATTGTATTGTGGACACCAAGGGCACCAGATCACTATAAAACACGCCATTTGTTCTGTTATTAACTTTCTCCTCTTACACGGCCATGTTATCGTTAGGTAAGATACAAAATGAAAGTTCTGTACATATTCAAGAAAAATATTCTGATTCAGATGGTACCACGGGTAAAAACTGAAAAAAGTATTTAGTTCATTGATCCTTAATTTTCTTAATTTTGAATCAAGGAATTTTAACGGGTACTATCTGGGCCACGTTATCGTTAGATAAGATGCACAATGGAAGTCCTGTATACATTAATGAAAAGTATTCATTTAAAACAATAATTCGTTGTAAATCTTCAATGCATTTATCTTTATAATAATTTCAAATTTGTCAAATCTAAATCGTAGAATTTCCACGGGAACTGGTTAGTCTCGTAAGAAACATCACCTCTCCTCAGGTATGACAGACACTATTTCTTACCATGATCTCTTTACGAGAGGCTTCGGAATCCTATTATTCCTATCCTAATCCTATCTACCATCAGCTTGGTCGACTGGTAAGCGAATCCGCTTGCGAAGCGGGAAGACTCGGGTTCGAGACCCGTAACCGCTATGATCTGTTTCTGCAAGACCATCGACGGTTTTAAGGCATGGGAATTACGGTATAGGACTTAGGCATCGACCCTAGAATAGACCAAAAGGCTCGTTCCTAATCCTTCATTCCATTCTATTCTATTCTACAACATAAAAGAGCGCCAAGTCTCCAAGATAAGTCGAAGGAAACTTTCAAAATTTAGAAATAACCAGTAAATTAATTTTCAATCAGATTCTATGGCAGCAGTTCTCGTACGAGTATGTAAGTCTGAACTGGCTTACTTTTTCATGCGCAAAAATTATAAAATCAATTATATTGTCACGATCAAATCTTACAGTCACGAAAGAGAAGGTGATCTCCACAGCAAGAATGTGCTACGTAACAAGCAGGAAACAAGCACTGCAATACGTATGGAAATATTTTTGAATTAAGCAACGTCCGATAACCTGTAAGATCATATGAAAAATATTTGCTAGGATCCAGAAATAGCTACAGAGTAAACTTATATTTCACCATAGACTATATACAAGCTCAGCAGTGAATTTCATTCTACAAGAGAACGCATGGCATGAATGCATAAAGTAGCAAATATGAAGAAAGAAAATACCTCTAAAATAGACGAGTTGCAAAAATGCAAAAGAGAAGTTGCGTGAGATTATGAAATTAATGGAGAAGACACTTGCTCAAATAGCATTTGCTAGCTGTGCTATCACCTAAGAAGTGGGAGGGCTAGAGGGCTGGCGGTCCTGGCGAGCAGTGACAGGAGAGAGAGGCCCTCCTTACCAGCACCCAGCTTTCTGGCCGCTGGATGCTCGTCTTGAGCGACCACCTGCAGGGCGCCTAGGCTCTCCGTGTCCAGGTAACACGAGTCTGTTCTGGAGGGTCACACCAAGCCTCACTTCATGTCCAATTCATTCTTCTAATTTCAAAAACTAGTACAACACTAGTTCAAAGATAATAATGGAAAACACAAAAGCGCGCAAAACAATAAACGTTATGCTTTATTTTTTAGACGGTGTGTAGTCGAGTTATGATAGTCAGCCATCTATAATACATAATCCGAAATCTCAGGTAATAACGGGTTCCCGAATTACGTGGCTCGTGATATGAAAGCGTTAGGCAGGATAAATAATAGATATTAAGTATTTGGCAAACTTGGGTCTCTTGTCGTGAAATAATAAACAGGAACTAACGTCATATTTGTTTTACAATCCAAAATTAACGTAGCTAGAGTATTTCGAGAAAAGAAAAAATTGAAAGTGCATTGTTGTTGGTGAGTGTTATTTAAAAGTTAAAATATGAACTAAGTAGTGCAAAATAGTACCCCGTGTTTTGGCGTGTACCTGTGAACCACTTACAGTGTGTAGGACTGGAGCCCCAACACTGGCGTGCTGTCCAGGATGGTGTCCGCAGGCAGCAGCTCTGGCCCGTGTTTATCAAGGAATCTGTTCTCCAAAACAAAATTTGCATCATCAACAATTTACTGAGAAGCAAACAATATCTATACCATGTGTAATGTCATAAAATATCAGAAAACTTCATAGAATGGCCTTGGTTACCTTCATCAGTCTAATTCAGCATTCGTTAAGCCCTTATCGCGATGACAAATATTTGCGTGTACACGGATTTAAACGAGAGCGTGGCAGTTAGCGGTGCGGGACAGGTTCGAGGAAATAATTTAGGGGTTTCTGTGTGCTTTTTCTGTCGTTCTTCGTTCATTGACATCCCTTGAACGCAGCAGAAAGGCTACATCGCAGTCACGACTGCCTTGTGCCGATACTGCTACCTTGACTCCCCTGTACGACAAAGCTTATCCCTTTCACCCCGTATTCCACGGCGTGCAAACTGCATACACGAGAATGCAGCGTTATACAGGGCCAGATTTACTTGATCGGCTCCATTGGTATCGGACCGTAGCCCAGAGTAAAGATGTCCGATACATGAGTATTATGCTGAGAGTAGAATACCACGTAACCACTAAACTCACTCCCCTGTGGTGACGATAACTGCCAGAGCACCAGAAGACTGTCGCCCTTGCGGGCGAGGATCGTGCCTAAGCTTTACCAGTCAAGAGATCAAGGTACATCAGTTCCCCCCCCCCGTATTCTTTCCAGACCATCCCGCCTGTCACTTAGCTTGCTCCTGGAGGCCTTGCTATAAATTCGTGAAGTAACCTCGATACATATTTGCAAATTGTAAATCAACTGCTTTTCACTCAGCAGTAACTTATAAACTTCTTTGTAACTGATAAATTTATTGTGCTTAAGTGATAGGGCAATGCTGACCTGAGCAGACCTCCTAGGGCGCGAGTGGCAGCCACGCAAGCATGCACGTCCACCACCGCGCGCAGCATCGAATGACGCAATGCCAGTTCAGACTCCGACCCCTCCTGTTCTTCAGCTACTGCCGATAAATTTCAACTTGTGTTTGCTATGATAAATAGATCTTTACAATAGCAGTTTCAATTGAAATATTGGTTTCACAGCATCACAAACACATCGAGTGAACGATGTGGCCCATTATCGACATTCTTTCTGATGCTTCAGAATCATATTTGTCGGAAAAAAATATCTCGGAAACAAAACTCAGAGCAATTTCTACCAGTTACCTCTGAAAGTAAATTAAGCTAACAAAATATGATCTTTATAATCACAATTGTATCTTATATACTAGTTTCAGTTCTAAATAGTGCAGAAGAGTCGAATTATCTCAATTTTCAGGCTTAGGTAACGTTCAAATCCCAAACCTATATTCTGTAAAATAACTTCAATTTTGTAACAAGAAACAGCAAAAAATGAAAGCCCCCAAAAAAAATATTTACTGATTACTGAAACAAAATGATTGGTCCCTACACAAGGAAAAAATAATAAAAGCTAAACAAGCACGAGGGCATGAACCGCAGAGATAGTAAAAAACGCTCTCGAAGCAAGGAATGAAAAAAACAACCTAATACCACCCACCATTGAATCACTGTCATCTAGAACCACGAGTTTGTTCTGAAAGATGGTACACTAAGTTTATTCAACAGAAGGTATAGATCTGCAGGTTATATTTGTTTCCGCCTATTAGTTTTCTATTAAGAAAAAACAACTAATGTCATTGATCATTACCTACGAGTAAAATGGATTGACCATTGTCTTTAAATGTGACAGAAAACGACGGGTAAATAAGGATAGTAGTAAGTCACTGTGTACGCGCTAAGAAGAAGAAAAAGAGGAAGAAATGAAAGAACGACCACAAGGGCTGGTAACTACCCTCACTACGAGTGACAGTCTCGTCCCCAGCCACAAAAGCCTCGACCGACACCACAGTGCGCGGGAGGGGCAGCTTCAGGCTCAACACTCGTTGTAGGCAGTAAGCATAATCTGAAATAAAAGATCGCACACCGAACTAGAAGTGTGAAAACATCACTAGTATTAATGGCAGTAGTTACACAGCGCTAACTCCCAGCGTGGCCGACTGGTGAGGGTACCCGCCTGCTAAGCGGAAGGCCCGGGATCGTTCCCTGTAGCAGTCACGGTTTATTTGTGCCTGACCATTGAGAGCTAGAAGAACATGTCCAACAGCTGCTTCGTTGGACGCTAGCATAAGCCACACCTCAACCACGCTCATCGGCACGCCCCTACAATCCTCAACTTCAAGTTGCAGCGCAGGGGACGGGGATCTTGCTTGAAGCATCACTACTTCTCTAAAGATCTTATCGATTAGCACCGTCGCTATTCATAAGATGTTAACATTAAGAATTTAATATCCAATGTACATGTACTGTATACTCTATAGGAAATAAAGTTCATTTAAGTTCATTTATTTATCATTCATACTCCTATATTCTTGTATTCTGTTAATAAGTTTGAGTTCACTAGCCCGTGACGTACAATTCATTCATTTTAGCTTGTTTCAAGTGCCCACTAACAAATTATATTTCAAACCTAAATTTTACAACGAAGCTGTGCGGCACAGTAAATTAAGTTACTTGGAATACGAGCTAGATAAAACTAAACAAAACTGAAAGCAGAAAGAGTAAAACTCCTTTTTTACCATGCATATCATAAGGCAAGAAAGATCAACAAATAACATGTAATATACCCTACAACCAGTACACTTGACGTGGTGTCAATTCCTGTACAGTGCACTTCCACACAATCAAATACTTTTAAGCCAAGTGAACGACCCGAGTCAACTTACACAAGTTTTATAACCAAGAAATCATTCATTATGAAACGAAGTATCGTCTTGGAATAACAGAGAACAAATAAGAACATTTACAAGTAACTTATATGAACGCGCATGGACAAAAGCCATCCAAATAATCAAGCAAGTTAGCACACATTAACAAAAAAATATTTCATGTAGCAAAACCGGAACATAAATTATACAAGACTCAAAGACTACACTGAATAAAAATACTTGGGACTTACTGAAATCAGAGCCTGAGAGAAAATGAAGCTTAATAGGACTTGTCTCTGATGTACTTAATGTGTCCATGGTACTGTCAACCGTGCGCGCATCAGAATGCCCTCCTTCTGTTCATTGAGAAAACACGGCCAAGTAATTTTAACATATGAACTTCTGAAGTTTACGGGCAGCAATCTCAAAGCAAAATTTTAACAAAAGTGCTGCACTTTACTCTAACACGCTCATAAACATGTTGAATAATACAAAAAGAAAAGAAAAAAGATAATACCTGAAGTTAAATGACCGTAAGAATTAATCCATGAAATATTAATACCGGTAAAAATAATACAATATAACTTATTAAAAACAAGATAGAAATACGGCAGGTCGAGTAATGTATACATTTTTTACATTTTCTTGTTTTCGAATTACAACTGAACCCTGACATAAAGACGGCTTCGAATCTCTCTTGACGCTGGTTAGTGGAGCTGTTAAGCAGTAACATCTACACTGCACCACCCAGTATTAGTTAAACACTTAGTTGAAGTTATCGTTTCAAAACTGTACGGCAAGAAGTTAGACACGTCAGTTTACAATAAGAAAATCATTTTAATAACGGAAATTCGAATATTATCCATGGGTAAACCGAAGAAAAGCATTCAACTCAGCCGAAATCAGGCTAGGGTGAGTTACCCTTTTGGTCCACAACAAAGTAAGCGATAGCTGTTCAAATATTGAAAACTATTTCCTCTATTTGTCTGATACTCACGGGTAGCACAATTCACGCATGAAGTCACACCATATACTGGTATGTATATCAATAACTGACTCAACTCGATAAATAGCAAAGCCTTCAGGAATTATAATTTATATATGAAAAAAGACGAAGCAACATAAACACAATCTATTATTTTTTCTTTACGAAAACACACTTCTCGCTAAAGTTTCCGAGTTGTATTACCCTTTCCTTATGTCCTTTGCTCTGGATGTTGTCGTAATTATTTTCACTTTATTTCTCTATAAATCGTATTCACAGGAAGTTAACTAATATATCTGCTCATGTGTAGTATCTACAACTGGAACACCACCGTAGACATGAGTTAGGTAATTAAGGCTCATGACACGTCCAACTTGTGTCCTGGCAACACGCAGACCTGCTTCACGACGGTCGCTTTTCAACTTACCAACTGTGAAATACAACGCACGCATTTCGAGCATGTTTATAGGCCACTAATTTGCAACTTAGCTCAATTGGTATCTGGCTTTATGCCTCAACTTCTCTCAAAAGCATGAATTACAAGTAAGTGAACCGTACAACGAAAACAAATGTGAGCTAACAAGAGCTTTCCGTTTCTAAAATAAAAATTAGCACATTTTCTTTGTCTTTGACTCCCGCACTCGAAAACTGAGTTCAGTAAGAAAATATGTTGGCTGCAAATATGATTTGACTCATCTTGGGCCACTGCCCTTAGCCCCACTCTCTCCATATACAAGATGGCGCATATTTAAAACACACTTGTTAGAAAATTAATAATTAATGAATTTATTAATCATTAACTAATAATAAATTATTTAAATTAATTCAATACTTAACTACTAATTCAACTTTAAGATCTTCTCTATCGCTTACAATTCTCCCGATCTCTTTACCTTTCATACTTTTTTGTTAATAATTTCCTAAAAGAGGGTGTTACATATGCGGCACCCGGTATTAAAGGAGCGGATGCGCGGTACATTATTGTGTGACTACTTTAAAATGAAATGAACAGAAACGAAAGAAGCAATCAAGTTAGACTAAGTAATATGCGGAAGAAAAGAAAGAGAAATAAACTTTATTGTTCTTTAACTTGATTGACACATCCCAAACCTGGACACAGCAAGTCACTTGAATATTAGAGAACTGACACCTCAGCCCAGTGTACACCTCGGTGTCGCATCACAAATTCTTCTTGTGTTCTCAGTGCTGACCAACTCTCCATTGTTCACGGTTCCATTATGAAGGTATTCTTGAGTACTCCTCTTTTATGAGCGAATGACCAGTAGCGTGAAATTGAGTTACCAACTTTAGTATCTCTGCATCATTATGGTAACACTCCTACAGTTGAACAAATACATCAGCAACGAATAACGGTTCTTTCAAAAAATAAAATTGACAGCAATTAGAACAATAGCCATGAACAGCAGAATAAAATTCCCTATTCATAGCACATTGAACATGTATATTTACTCGAGAAATAGCAACTTGATTTCATAATCTGGAATTCAAGTAAAGTATTAGTACTCGTACAAGTAAATTTCATTAAAAAAACGACAAAAATGGACTTAAAAACTTTTAAAAAAATCATGAAACAATCATTTTTTCCAAAAACTTAAAATGCAAAAGGCTAATTTTCTGGAATAACTTCAGAAATTATAATGAATTTTCCATTTAATTCAGTTGTACGAGAATAAAATAAATGAATGGCCAGCTATAAAAACTAATAAAAACTAGCAGTCCACATTTTAAAGAGTTAAACTACAGTAATAAAATGAAAGTATTGATTGTATAGGTCTGGAAGAAAATACTGGATGTACTTGCCTGACTGTAATGACACTTACCTGGGAGGGGTTTGAGTCGGCACAGTTCCTTCAATACGCGATAGAACATCTGGTCTTGCCGACCTCCAACAATCACGTGCCTGGTGATGCGCACGCGTCATAAGTTAATATGCCAATAAAAATCGCGAGAGTCCTTTTCTAAATAAGGTCAAAAAACACATACTAGGGGAATTAGGTGTACTAAAATCTTGTGCCCGACCCAATGAGAGAAATTTTTACCGAATAGATGCTGCATCAATAATTATAACTGGTATACTGAGAGACGGGAAAACACCCAGTCCAAAGCGTCGCTTTCATCAATATGACCCACCTGGCCTAGAAAATATTAACAAACCACGGGTATGAAAAAGACTGCAATCTAAAAACCAACCAAAATGACTTACCGGCCACTTTCCTAAAATGAGGGCTACGGAAAATAAACCCACAACAGAGTGTCATAACCACATCCGTTAAACTAATTCTGTAATTATTGGACCAGCTGCAACGAGATGTACTTCAGAATGCTTTACAATTGAGACACTGTGTTACAAAGACGAAGACGCCACTAGCTAAAAAAACGTTTTTCAGTGTGCCGAAACCTCACAACCGAGCTTAACTCCAGTACTTAACCTACAATATGAGACTAACAACACATTGTTCCGTATACAATTATGATATGGGCATTTCCATTGAACAAACTTTGTATGGCGATGTATCAAAACTTAATTTTGGCATTTTTCACCCTATATTCATAATGAACTCATTATTTCAGTATACTTTGGTTTTATAATTCTCATGATACCCGATTGAAACTTATACAAATAAGTTTTTTCAAAATGTGTTGAACACTTTTTAACCTAACTGTAGTAGCTACTAAAGCATTGCCAGAATTTCTTGCAATTATACACGCATTCAAATTAAATACATTACAGAGCCAGACCATGTTCAGCAATGCTAAGTAATGCAGTCTATTGAAACTGAGAACTCACTGAGGTAGCAGCTCGCGGAACAGAGCCTGCAGATAGGCAAACTGAGGAGACTGCTCAGGCTTGTCTTCAATCACGTATATCTGAAATTGATCCAGAAAATCGTACAAAATTTCACACTCGCTCAATACATCTTTAAACTGGCAGTGAAATATCCAATATGACCAACATTGCAAAAAGAATGGAGCTCCTAAACTCACGAAGTATGGAGATATTGTGCCGCTCAGCAGAATGCATTGGGGCAATTGTACATGATTTGAATACGAGTACACACATACTTGGCTAAATTTTAACCTTGTCAACCAAAACTGTACTACAGTAAGAAATTTGTGAAAATTAATAGTCAAAGTTAGCGATGATCCACTAATAATAAAATGCAGATACGCATCAAAAATATGCTCCCAACTATCGGAAAAATTGCATAGACTAAGTTTGATCTGATGTTTGAGACCATGATCATCACCTCAAATCACCATTCCGTAAAAATTTAAACTCTACAATTCCCTACGCTGAATAGACTGGGCATTTTGCACAATAATTAATAACACAATCAATATGCAACAAACACATCTACTTAATTCAGAATACGATGTGGTGGAAGCTATTCATAAACCTGTTCTTAACCATAGAACATTTAAAGAAAATATTAGACGCTGCGGAAGTCATCATCCTAATATGTATTATCTTAATGAGTTCTGGGAATAAATATAAGGAAGAGGTTGCAGGTCGTTCTCCTTTATTTTTCTGGGAGAGAAAGTCATACAGGATGTAAAAACCTAACTATTATTGCTCGGGCGTGACCGACTTACAAAGCTTCAGAACACAGACAGCGTGATTCGCTAACATAACTCAGGACTGACTGAAATTACAGTGCTACCACAGAACTGACAAGGAATGTTAGGAGACTTCTACACGCCTCACTAGAATACCAAACTAAACGATTCTTCACGGTAAGAATACAACGATAGTGTAAGCAAAAAATAAACAACGTATACTATAGTTCATTTCCATCATGGAGCACAGGTACCGGACGCAAGTATTTGCACATTAGAAGCTTGGTAAACACGTGTTTAACAGAATAAAAATACAGGACTTGCAAGTCTATCATCACAGCAACAAAATTAACGAAACAGTTTTCAATATTGGGATGAAAGTATTTTACGGAAACTAATAACATTCTTTAATATAACTCCATAAATACGGTTATTATGAGTGGAAAAGACAACGCTTTTGGTACTCAGTTTGTAGTATTTTACCCCACTGTTTTATTTAGATGATACTCAAACAAGCGAGATTTTTCGGATCACTCTGGCATATATGATATAAGCTTTTAATATTGGTCATTAATTTTCAGTAGGATCGAGGTCAGGCTCCATGAAAGAACATATTCTTTTCGAAACTTCTTTCAGTTTTGCTGAATTTTTCAGATAGTTATCATGCTGAAACATCTATTGGAGCCTGCCAAAAATTTTTTTTGCCCTTTGGAGCAGCTTCTCTTCAAGTATCTTCCTATACCGAGCGCTATGCATCCTTCCATTACTAATGCAGAATACCCCAATGCCGTGGGCTGTAACAGCCCCAGCTTATATTGCTGCCTCCTCCATGCAAGATAGCACGGATGATGTGTTTTAAATCCTAGGCTTTGCTTCAAAGATGACGAACTTTGCAGCGGTCAAAAAGTTATCTCTTACTTCAATGGGATCACGCAACCTGTCTCCAAAACTCGATTCCTTCATCACGATGGTCGGTGATGAACGGTAAACGGATCTTTACATATTTTGCAGCAAAACGAGGAATTCGGCGTGGAGTGAAGGCATGCAGATCACGTCTTTGCAATTTTTGATCAATAGTTTTTCATAACTTGAATGTACTTCCTCGACTAGAATCGTCCGTGCTCGTTCGCTGATTCTTCACCATCCGTCGAGCCCAGCCCACAATCTTGCGAGGAGCTCCGGTGTTGAACAGAGTAGAGGTCACTCTACTATCACGATACGTCTCAATTATTACCCTACAGCTGAATGCGGCACCTTCATACGCTTTGAAATTTAACATGTAGAGTTGAACCTCGATTTAACGGACACACCTTCCCCTATTAGACTGTTAACTCAAGCATAATTTTGTATTGTTTATAAACTTTTTTTAGTTTTATATAAATTTGAAGATTTGTGAATAAAATACAAGGAGCAGCAACATAACGTTGCATTCGAAATCGGTTGCATGGGGGTCCATTAGAACGAGGTTTAACGAGGTTGTAACTTTATCTAACGATCTAATGACAAACCCAATTACCAGCAAGCTCATTCAACGGAGCACGGTTGCGTACTCACGGGACACGTTTGAAGAAAGACACAACATAAACATGAAATGAGTTCAGTTCACTTTTCAGATATTAAGGCCGAATTCACTTGATTCTACACAAGCTCGATTCTAATTTTTAGATTTATGTGCCTTTATTAATTGTCTGTTCTATGCTTAAAAAAATTGATCAACATACTTTTGAAGGAGTTAAATTTTACTAGACCTGAGCAGTAGATACTTCAAAAAATGCAGCTCCAAGTCTGTCTTGACACCAGCAAACAGAGAAAAATATCTGAAAAAAGACAAATATGTACACATTAATGAACATCTTCATCACTGTTGATAACTGCAATTATTAAGCCTGCAAAATTAGGCAAGGGCAGCTAGGCTTATTAAAATAATAAACCCATTAATGCAAAAATTTCATGTCAGTACAGTATGTTAAAATTATAATATCTCAAAATTCAGTACTCAAATTGATCAATTGGTTATTTTGTATACATTAAGAAAAGAAAAACCTGTTGCAGCTGTCATTGCCTCAAAGACCTTTCATTATTTTTATGGTTCAGCCAATAATTTTGCTCAATAAAAACAATCACACAAACTTAGTGTAGATTAAGTCAGTGTTTGGGTGAAGGAAGCTCATGTCAGCCAGCACAATAAGATAACACAAAGATCTACAAAGAACAAAAAATAGCTGCTAACAAAGACATGCATGCACAAGAGGAGGTTCCTATCACAAGATACCTGCCTCTCCCACAAGACAGAGAAAGAAACACAATTGAATCAATACTTGACACTACCATCATGCCTTGCCTATTCCATTGTGAATTACTAGCATTGCCTTTTACCTAGGAATGCATTCTTGCTAAGCACATTTGTAGCCCACAACATTTCTAGTGCTGACTATTAAACAGTTTGTAACTACAAGCACAAAAAACTTGCTGCTGAGTAGACCAAGAATGCTTGGTGCTAATTGTACTCTCTAAAATCTCAATGTTATAAGTGTATGCTTTTCTAGTAATCTTGTATTTCTTTGTACACTATTTTGCAAAGACTGGATAACATAGAATATGAGAAATCCTGCCAATTTAAACAATTCAAGTCAAAAAAGTTTTATCTTTGGTCAAATCAAATTTGAATCTTAACAATAGAGAACTGAAAGCAAGTAATGAATAACTGAACTTCTACAACACTCTTACCTGAGAAATTTCTTTGTCAGCTTCATGTTGTGTGCTGCAGGGAGCTGGTGAGGATAGCTCAGAGGTTACTTCCTCACTGACAACTTCAACTGGACCACTGCATGACTGCTGTTCAGTGATTGCAGAGGACCACCTTCTTTCTACTGAAGAGCTTGAACTCTCCATGCTCACTTCAATGAAATTCTCCAAAAAAGCTAAATATCTAGATTTGTAGAGTAAAACTAATCTGTAATCAAAAACAAACATGTTAGTCAGATTTTGAATTATTTCAACATTAGTTCATATTTTCTCTCAACATATTTTGAAGTGAAATCTATTAATTTTTTAGGTTTGACATGCCCTCTTCCTAATACCAATTGCATATTTAAAATTAAAAAGAATATATCACAGCAACAAGAAGACCTCTTTCCAGATAAGCATTCTTCTCTAATAGAAGTAAAAGGAACATAAATTGCTAAAACTTAACTATAAGACAGAACCATCAAGATTGTCAACATCTAGGAAATAAAATGAGATAAAAAGAACAAAAAGTTACAACTTTCAACATAAACATTGTAGAAAATATCAAAAGCGTACAGGCTATATTTTAAAAAACTTTTATTATCTTTCATTAACTTTTTTGCTGGATTTTGAGCTTGGTGATATACTTCTACATAATTTTCGTTCCTACCGTATCTCTTCATCAATTTATTAAAGGTAGGGTAACGTAATGATTGTTGAGTTCAGTAATGGATTGGCTGAGAAGCCCATTCATCAATTTATCCCCATGTAACTTCCCATGACCAGATGGGATCCATGACCAGATAGGACCCCTGACCAATTCTCTTTCAATAATTTTTTGTCTCGGGATATTTCTTTTACTCTTCTTTTTTTACTTTTATTTGAGCTTCGGAGCTGGGTTCATGTAGCTCCACACCTTCAGGAATGTTTTATTGTTTTCTAAAATTTAGCACCCATGCTGAAAAAGGATACAGGAGGTTTTTCTGGATAGTTCTACTTGGAGATTCCGTTCACTTCTCTGAAATGTTTTCTTTTACTCGATAGCGTCTGCAAACAAACTTCTTCTTCTTGTTTCACTTTTATTGGAGCTTCGGCAATGAGTCCATGTAGCTCCACGCCTTCAGGGATGTTTTATTGTTATTCTGATGTTTAACACGCGTCTGCAAACAAACGCTGACAGAACCACAGTATTCCGGACCGTATGCAATTTTCCGGGAAGTAATCTCGTCCAATGACCAGGATCTTTCGGTTGCAGTCATCTCAAATTTCGACAACCGAGTTAACCTTTGTATTGAGTAGAAATCTCAAATTTCTAAAGGGGATTTATGCATGTATTGAGTAGCAGTGTAGCCATCTTGAACACTTGTTATAAGTCATATAAGATTTTAGAATACATCCACTGATGTCGTCTCTGTTTTGCTAGTTTACGTCAATTTTTTGTTGAGTTATAAGCGTTTACTTTTGACCAGTTGTTTTGTGTTAAAGTGCATATAAAATATAATAAATGCATCTCCTATATGACGGTCGCTATGAAAAAGGCATTGAAAACATAACAAAAAGCTACACATGGTTCATTTTTTGTCACCATAAATGGAAAATGAAGAACGAATTGTTGCTTGATTAATCACCGATCCATCTCTGAAATGATTACAATGCAACACTATAAGTAAACTTTTTTAAGTCAAGTTAATCATATTCCTAACTGCCAGATGTGTAGCATGACCTGCTACCCCTTTAAAGCTTATAAAATTAGAAATATTAAAATAACCTTATTTTTAGTAATAAAAATAAGACTAAAATTCGAGTGATTTTTACGAACTCTTTACAATTAAAACGTGCATATTTAGTGCACATTATAATAATAATATTAATATTAAGAGCGTTAGCCAGAAAGTATTTCACAATCAAAACTATAGTCTGGCAACATTCTCACGCTCATTGTCTGGACGTAGCTCTCTCCAGCCACGTCATTCGTGAATTTCAACATGTGACGTTAGGTTAATAATTCCCTGAATTTGGGGGACCGTCTACCACCCACTACTTTGGAACCCACTTACCTTTCAAACTTTCATCTGGACGCTCTGGACGGGCTCAAGAATCAAAAGAAGTTCCAAGCTATTTCTCGTGCCAATTTCATGGAAATACAAGCTGAGTTCCTTGTTGACGAGTTCCTTTATTTCCTTGAGTAAGGTCACACGGGCAGTTAGTTAAGACTTTTGTAAAGTGTTGGTAACTAAAAAAAACACCCAACCACCACCAACAACCAAAACTTTACATTGGTGACATACCAGAGTGACCAAATTTTTTTTAAAGAAATCTGCCTGTGCCCTTGCTTGAGTTAATGTTGGAGCTCGTGCAATTCTTAACTGTGTAAGGGTAGATATGCATGAGTAGTATTTGGATAGGGATTTCAGTAGGCATTTCACAGTTTTATCAAGTGTCTAATCATTTCTCTTACAGTGAGTGGGTGGTAGAATAATTTAAATTTGGTACTTGAGGGTAAATAATTTTACCTCAAACCTCTACAAAAAATTCTTTTTACTATCATTAATTTAATTAACTATAAAAATCTTAGCAAATTTTTAAGATGGAGCACTACTCAATTGTACCTAAAGTGTCATCTCAATCTCTCAATGTACTAGTTGCAAATATTTTGCTTAATGGATTGAGAGCCATTAATTACAAACATCTTCAACCCTATAGTATATGTACTATTTCAAGTAAATGAATGGGTATTGGAATAATAATCTGAAACTGCTACTGGGACGCCTATAGTTGGATTTAGATTTAAAAACCGGTATCTGTTTCTTAATGCTTGCAATTAAACATTTAAGGGTCATAATTTTTCGTAGCTGCCATAATTAATCTATTATAAAGCAGTAAATTACGATGTTATTCTAGCGAACACTGTGTTTAATTGCTGATGTTGTGTTGGGGCATCCCTGCGTACAGACATTAAGGTTTACGTGCAACTTTGCTACGATTGTCGGGCTGATAAACTGGTCATTAAAAATCGTGCAAACTACAGACTTACCTCCTCAATGGACAAAAAAAAACAAATATTCGACTTAGTGCATTCTTTGTGAGTTCATTGCCTCTATCGCGAGGACAAATTATACGCTCACTCTTATTCCTAGC
>VCRD01002969.1:17040-69444 GCA_006783055.1 Trinorchestia longiramus | reverse complement strand
TATGAGCCTTTATACTTGTCCTATGAGCTTCATACTTGGCATATGAGCCTCAATGCCTGGTCTATGAGCCTTCATACTTGTTCTATGAGCTTTATACTTGGCCTATGAGCTTTATACTTGGCCTATGAGCCTTCATACTTGGCCTATGAGCCTTCATACTTGGCCTATGAGCCTTCATACTTGGCCTATGAGCCTTCATACTTGGCCTATGAGCCTTCATACTTGGCCTATGAGCCTCAATACCTGGTCTATGAGCCTTTATACTTATCCTATGAGCTTCATACTTGGCCTATGAGCCTCAATACCTGGTCTATGAGCCTTTATACTTGTCCTATGAGCTTCATACTTGGCCTATGAACCTCAATACCTGGTCTATGAGCCTTCATACTTGTCCTATGAGCTTTATACTTGGCCTATGAACCTTCATACCTGGACTATTAGCCTTCATACTTGGACTATTAGCCTTCATACTTGGTCTATGAGCCTTTATACTTGACCTATGAGCCTCCATACTTGGTCTATGAGCCTCAATACGTAGTCTATGAGCCTTTATACTTGTCCTATGAGCTTCATACTTGGCCTATGAGCCTCAATACCTGGTCTATGAGCCTTTATACTTGGTGTATGAGCCTCAATGCCTGGTCTATGAGCCTTCATACTTGGCCTATGAGCCTGAATACCTGGTCTAGGAGCCTTCATACTTGTCCTCTGAGCCTTCATACTTGGCCTATGAGCCTTCATACTTGGCCCATGAGCCTTCATACTTGGCCCATGAGCCTTCATACTTGGCCCATGAGCCTTCATACTTGGCCCATGAGCCTTAATACTTGGCCTATGAGCCTTCAAACTTGGCCTATGAGCCTCCATGTGGCCCCCAGCCTACTAGTGCATCGAGCAACAGATTTTGCTCCACTATCCTAGGAATTAGCCTTATCAAGCATGTCTTCAGGCTTGATTACAAGCTTCCAGGCATAAAGCAATAAGCATTAATATCTCAATCCTTTGTACAGATGTAACAAAAGGTGGTTTATATAATTTATTTCATTGTTAATGCTATACTTCACTGCTGTAGTTTTTAGTTCAAGATAATAATATAAATAGATGATTTTTAGCTCTGGTCTTGTATAGTAAGAAATTAGAGCCTGTTTATCACTAAGTGATGCATTTAATTACCTACTATGATATTATAGTACTCACCCACTGGACAAACAACATATTATAGTACTACTTGGATTTTCTTGTAAATTTTATTTGTAATAATTCTCTTAAAAAGTTTATGCTTTTTCCAGCGTGCCTCTTAACTAAACTGTTGCTACGAGACAAAGCTAGAAACTGGAGAAGATGGATGCTGATGATAACTCTCATACCAGCCTTGATGTAAGAATCATACTTTTGTACTGTAAACATCTTACTTTCTTTACCATAAGAATTATACTTTGTTTACTGGAAGTGTTGTACTTTGTTACTTGTATATCTACTTCCTCAGACTAGAAGATCATTAGCTGGTTTATCTTTATCCAAGCTATAAATACTTATCTATATTTATTTACATGTATTTTACAAAGTTGTTTCTAATGTAGTTCTACTCGGGTGGAAGTCAATTACTGTCTTTGTACTATACACTGGTCTGTGTTTCCTTAACCAGTGCTTCAAGCTATCATAATTTATAGAGAAGTTTTTTAGTAGTAGTAGCTGTGATATATCATATACCAGTTATTTCCTATTTCTAAATTTTATTTTTGGGTTACTCAAATGGTTGTTGTTTTTTATATGGAAAAGGATTGACATTATCTCTGTTCAGGAAGCTTAATTTTTGATATTTTTTGAAAGCTTACTACTGGATGTGTTTCTTGTGTATAATTGAAGTAGTAGTGTGTTTAATGGTGACTATTTCTCAAAATTTTAACTCAATGAAGTGCTGCATTTTTCCAAAATGGAAAAAACATAAAATCCCTAATTGCCTAAATGTTGGTACATAGCTCAAAAAGTTATGATTGAAACTTCATAACTGAAAATTAACTAGTTATTTTAGGGTGGGTAATTGTTTTTCCTACTTTATTTTTGTTTTTTTTCAGATTGGGGAAGTAAACTTTGTGGACACACTGAGCGGCCACAACTACGGAGATGTCAGCGGAGACCTGACACTGCCAGGCACAGTTGGTAGAGAAGATTCCTCACAGTACAACACACTGGATGAGCCTATCAAAGACACTATTGTGAGTTGAAATGCGTTAGTGTGTTATTTTCAGTAATCATGCGTCTACCTCACATTATAAACAAACAACTTTATTTCCAATCAAGTACATTGGTTTTTCAAATTCTTAATGTTAACATTTTAAGAGTAAGGGTGATGGTGAGCTCCATGCGACGATCCCGGGAGGTTGATTTGATACGTGCGAGCTCACGGCGCGAAACAACGAGAAACAACTCGTATCCATGGCCGGGTTTCGAACCCGCAGTCTTTCTGCACGAAGCAGAGACCTGATGCACAACACAGGACGTAGACCACTCGACCACGGTGGCTACAAATAGAACACAAAACAAAAAGAAACATTAACTTTTCTATTGATGTAATACAGCCAAATGTTGAGGAAAACCACACTAGGGAGCTGAATGGTAATGATAGGGAGTATGTTGTGATGGTAAGTTACGAATGATGAATAATAACTGAAATATTTCATATTAGTCTGCAGATCTTTAAAGAGGATGCAAAATAATTTAAAGAATCTAGATCAGATACTTATTGTAGCACAAAATGAAGCCATTGTGTTGTTGCCCAGTATTTCAATATTAAAAAGTTAGTATAGAAACACGTTTCTTATTGTGTTATCTATTAAAAACATAATTACTTGTAATTAGTTATCCATTGGCTAATTTATTGCATTATCTCTGGAACAATTTGATAACGAATATAACCTAGCAGCGTGCACTCTTTGTTGCAATTTTTATGGATCTCTATCTTCCGTGATGTTGACAGATGCGAGATCTACGAGCTGTTGGTGTCAAGTTTTATCACGTCCTCTACCCTAAGGAGAAGAAATCACTACTAAAAGAATGTGAGTAACTGTTGATGATTGATGAACAGAAAAGGGAATTGAATTTTGACAGTTTATGTGGGACAAGTTAAGCAGTTTCAATACTGAACTTTGTCGAAAAACTTTTTAGAAAAAACACGTTACAGGTGCACAAACAATGCTATTTACTGATTATTTTATTAAATATTAGGGGCCTTAGTCCTTTATGATGTATAAAATACAACTTTTCACTTTTGTGATAATGAAGTTCTAGATTTCTTTACTGTCCTTTTTAAGGACCTGACAGAAATACATACAGACTGATAGATTGGTTTTCAATTAATTCTGCTGTTGAATTTACTTCCATTTGCATTATTATCATACTGTTTTAGAACGAGATTGTTATAAATATAAAAGTGATCACTTTTAATTCTACAATATAATACTAAAAACTCATGGTTTGTAGATATTTGATCCTTTAGGATTAAGTTGTAAATAGTGTTGAAATTACTAGACACTGCTTTACTTAACACAACATTGAGAAAATTTGTGTTTGTTTGACAGGGGATCTCTGGGGCCCTCTGATTCTCTGCACATTTCTGGCCGTGTGAGTATGTCACATTTCTGTGTATAATTTTATTCAAGAACTTACTGGAATGTGAGCTGCTCGAAGTTTCCAGCTATCCATATACACCGCATATGTCACTAAGAAAGTGCTAAAATGTTCGATTTTAAAGGCCTTGAAGAGTGATTTGATGCATTATATGCCTCCAGTGTCTGCCCATCTAATATGTAGTTGCACATAAGAGTTTTTAACTTCTTCGTCAAAAAGAAATAACTAATTTTAACCAGCTAACTTATTTTCTTAGACACCCATTCTCTGTAGACCTAAATATATGTCCTACTTCTACACTAAGAGGTTTGTGTATGTCCATTCACATCTCGAGTTAATTCGACAAGGAGTATTCTTTTCATGTTGTCCGAGTAATGTAATTCATAAGTTCAATATACATGGTATTTTCTCTATTTTTTCCTCAATCTCTCGATTAACAGCACAGTTGCATTTAATCCATATTTTCCTGTTGAAACTTCTGTTTAAATCTCTGAATATTCTGAGCATGTGAACACTAGTGCGCAGTTTCAATGGCAACAAACAAACAAACAAACAAAAACGTATATTTCCAATAAAGTACAGTTCTATTAGTACACAAGTACAGCTCTATTAATTTGTTGCTAGAAAAGTCTTAAACTTCATTCATCATATTTTTTGTAGATGAAAATATGTATGAAAGTACTAACCTCTCAAGTTACCATTTAACTCGGCTTTAAATTTGCCCTACTTGGAGAAAGTTGTGCTTCAATATTAAATACCCTTGTGCCTTCAATATCTACATAAAATGCCAGGATGCTTCAAGGTGAAGCGAGAGACGGTAGTCTCGACCAAGAGACTCAAATTCAAATTAGCCTTCATTAGGAGAAAGAAATTTTCTTCATATTGGATGCTCTCTTTCTTTTGCTATTTGAACTGCCACTTTTTCAGGATGCTTCAAGGCGAGGCGGAGACTATAGTCTTGACAGAAAAAGGGTCTACTGTGCGGTATGGAGGTGGTCCGCAGTTTGCTGAGGTGTTCATCATTGTCTGGGCAGGCGCTGCCGTTGTTACTCTCAACTCTAAACTGCTGGGCGGACGAATGTCAGTCTCTATTTTTCCTTTTGCTACCGTATTTGATGGTATATAAGACGCACCTTCGTTTCAGCAGGTCAGATTCAAGAAAAAAACATCTACAATCACCTACGATGCATAAGACTCGGGGCAATTTTTTGAGCCAAAGGTTTTGAAAAAAGTGCTTCCTATATGCCGTTAAATACGGTAAGTAGTTCTTAAATATTGAGTGATTCCAAAATATGATTATGAAAGTAACTTTAAATCAAAGTCTTAAGGTCAAGCGTCTAGGTCGTAGACGTTAAACCGGATATCGATATTTTCTTGTTCTTGAAAATAAGAAACATTGTGATACTTCTTGTAACTCCTGTGTACCCGTTCACTTGATTTGGGTTTCTGTATTTTGGAAACTGTACGTTTAGAAATTAGAGATGACTCCATAACATGTTGTTCTTCATCACTGAAAAAGTTCATTGTTATCTTTAAGTTACACTTTATTGATGCTCTTCTCATTATTCTTATTTTTACCTGGTATACATTTTCAAGTTTGTCGATCTTTTTCGCAAGGGTTTTCATGCATAGACTTTTTGATATTTATTGAAAAGAAGCAGAAGCTGAATGTGTTACATTGCATTGTGTCGATGATACATTTTTGGTTTCTCCATGATTGATGTGATCCTTTTAAAAAGATATATAACTCTTATTGAGGAATATAATTTGCTACAGCCTGTAGACTTCAAGTGCAGAGAGAAGGATTGTAACAAATAAAAAAATGAATTAACAAATCTATTTTATTCTGATATATCACATAGGACAAGCATTGAAATCGTTTTTTCATTTTTATCGCTTAACATCTTTAAACTAGTGAAGTTCTTTGTGACTCTTTCCACTCTCTCTTGTGCGACTTGAGGTAGAGGCTCGCATGGGCGCTAGATGAGCTTAGTAAAAGGTAGAAATTGCTTATAAAATCCCTTCTATGCATTGGAATTGCTGTACAATACTGAATGTTTTCTTGCAGATCGTTCTTCCAGTCGGTGTGTGTGCTGGGGTACTGCTTGCTACCTGGCTGCATCGCACTCATCGTGTGCAGAGTGTTACTCTTCTTCTCACACTCTACCTTCACCTTCATCATCCGCTTCTGTGTTTCCTCCGTCGGCTTTGCTTGGGCCACTTTTGGTAAGTCTACTGCTTGCATGACTGAACTGCATTATTTTAACCCTTTAACGATGAAATTATTTTCAGGCTGATCAAAATATTGCGTAAATTACCATTTATCTTCACTCATTTTCATCTAATTTCACCGTAATGTAGAACGAAACATTTATATGAGACTAAAGTGAATGATTTGTAATGTACTTCACCTACTATATCTAGTATGATCGGCGCTAATGGGTCAAATCGAGAAGTATCATCTTGTCTCGATGATGCTTTAGGGAGACTGATGTGTATGTATGTGAGCACATAGCTCTAGTCTGCAGTATATCAGTGTCCTCAGTAATTAGCTGCTATTCTTTTGTAAATCTACCCAAGTGAGGGTGCTTTAATATCTCTATTATCAATATATTAGGTTGTTACACAAATAATGGCCGATTTCAGAAGCATGCATTTAATCCTAGGTAAATGAACAATAGAGATGTTAAACTTAGTCAAAATATGAACCCTGAGCAGCTATGCATCTCTGCCATCGGACTACGAGATTATTTATCCCTTGTTGATAAAAAGTTAAGGGCTGTGATGCAACAAAATCTTTGAAGGTCGTTTCCACCTCTTGTTTAGACCTAGAAGTTTTACCATCCAAAAATGTGCTGAAGTGCTTGAATAAATGATAATCAGTAGGTGAAAGATCTGGAGAATATGGAGGATGTGGTAAAGTCTCGTATCCCAGTTCTGTGAGTTTCTGGACGGTCATTCTTGCAACATGTGGTCGCGCGTTATCGTGAAGCAGAATTGGACCACGTCGATTCTCTAATGCCGGTCTCTTTTCGCTCAATCGAGCATGCATAACAGCGAGATCATTGCAGTATCTCTCTGCATTAATGGTCTCATTGACTCCCAAAAAACTGTAGTGAATAACACCTGTTGCAGACCACCAGACAGTCACCATAATCTTTTTCTGGTGCAACATTGGCTTTGGGAAATGTTTGGGGGGGCTCATCACGATCGAGCCATTGACCTGATCGTTTACGGTTATCATAAAGGACCCACTTTTCGTCACAAGTGACAATTCGGTCAAGAAAGGGATCGTTGGTGTTGCGCAGAGAGAGCATCGAGCACACTTCAAAACGCCTAAGCTTTTGATTCTCATTGAGCTCATGAGGAACCCATTTATCGAGCTTTTTCACCTTTCCAATAATCTTCAAATGGCGCGAGACTGTTGCAATGCTGACACCGTGTCTGAGACATTTCTCTAACACTTTGACGTGGATTTTGCTCAACAACCGCATGTAATTGCTCGTTCTCGAGACTACCCAAACGTCCTCTACCCACTTCATCTTTAAGGCTGTCATCACCACTCCAGAATTTCCCAAACCACCTTCGTACTGTCCGATCCCTTGTGGACTCTTCTCCCCATGCTCGGTTGATATTGGCAGAAGCTTCGGAGGCGTTGTGCCTAAGTTTGAACTCGTGCAAAATAAGTAGGCGAAGGTCATGTTTTGTCATGTTCATCATGGAGGGATTCTATCCTTCAAAATTATGTTCTGTCTGAAAAGAAGTTACAAAATATTAATGAGCACAGATTAATTGTTATGCATGCCAAGGTTCATCGAAAATAAACTAAAAAAGTAGTGTTAAAATTACTTTTCAAACCCCAGACCTTCGAGCGGCCATTATTTTTGTAACAACCTAATACTGCAGACTAGAGCTATGTGCTCGCATACATACATCCAGATCAGTCTCCCTCACGCATCATCGAGACAGGATGATTTGCTACAAGCACTATGGTTCATACTAGTTTTTGTACATTATGCGTGTTTTGAATCTAGATAATAAATACAAAACTTGGTTAAAAATTGTCAGAAAAAAGATGTGTGAACATCTACAAATACTTTTCAAGTAATTAATATTTGGTTTTCATTAAATGATATCTGGTGCTTCACTCTAGCTGACAGTGTCATAAGGTTGTTCGATAGCTGGATGAATATTTTCAAAAACTGGATTTATTATCCTGTATTTGTTCACTAGATTGAACTTTTAGGGTCGGCCAATTTTTTCTGGAGTTTGGGCGTGCACTTGATTTCTCTTGAAGAGCCTGGATGCAGAAAAGCATAGCTGCTACTATGTAGTCACTACATGACGATGTTGTTTTGTATTCATATAAAGTGGCTCTCTCATTGTGTTACTATGAAGGCACCAGTATACGTTGCATCCAATATTAAGTAGTAAAAATTTGCCCTGCTAACGCCATCAAGCAGTAATACAGGGTGTCAATGAAGTCTCTTTACCATTTCAGATATTAATTGCACCAAATGGCAAAGAGACTTTATGGACACCCTGTACATCTATGCAAGGATGAAAGTCACCATTATTTGTCTCTTGTACAGTTGCCCAGCATACTACAGGTATGATGACATTTACTAACTTGCTTTGTATTGGTTGCAGCTGCGATGATGTTTTTGAGTGACTCCCAGCTACCCGGCCGTCGAGGTCTTGCCGTCTACCCTATTTTCCTCTTCTACTTGGTCATATCTTGGCTTATTGTCTCTAATTCAGATGCCTGATTATTCCTTACTATGAGTAATGTTAGCTTACGTTGTGTGTCTGCCACCAAAGGCCATGTAGCACGTTCGGGCTACACGATTATTTTGTGCTAGAATTCCCTGCGCACGAAAGCCAAATAAGTTTGGCTTAACTTCTAGTGATAATAATTTTGTAAAATCAACCGAGATTCGTAAGAATTGAGCTGCCCTTATGAGTGAAATTATTTTATTGGCCTACTGTTGTGTTGTATTGTGCTCATTTGCCAGCAATATTGGTAGTTGACAGCATACTCGATTGGTACATGAAAAATTATTTCATTTGTAAACTTACTATTGTTCCATGTCGCCTTGTACAACAACTGAAAAAAAACTAATACATAGTTTCTTAAGATTTCTCACTATCTGCTCGTACTAGACTTTTATCACTATCTACCCGTAGTTGCAATTTTATTTAATGTACCGTTTTTATGATTGCTATTGCATCAAATGGAGCAGGACGTTTGTTTTAGTTACGATTTGAAGTATAAAATAACCATTGATTATGACCCGGAGAACAATGCAGTGTGCAGTTTGTTGAGTACTTGTTAGTTTGATTGTGGAGGAGTATTATTGCGTTTAAGAAATATTTTAGGCTCATAGAAATATTTTAGGTTCATAGTCAGAATAAAGCGCTATGATTGGACCAGTAGTAATTGAGCCATTATTTCCCGATTTGGTTTCTGTTCTGGTCTTTGAATACACATTCCACAGATTCTTCGCATACTTTATTTGCAATTATTACTCAGAAACGCTGAATCAAAGGATTCGTTGCTGAGCTTATGTAAGAGACCTCGTACTTCTTGTCTGGAATATGATTTCCACCTTTCATTCAGCTAGGTAAGTCCCACCAGAAGGTCTATTGGAGGTGTGTGCTCATCAGCTTGTCAAGTGCATTCGTCTTAATTATTTTCATTAGATCCAGCCGTGGTTTTCGAGGATCTCTTGTGGGTTTAGGCCTGGAGTTCGGTTTGTCCTTGTTTTGCCGATTTTAGAAAGGTTGCTCTGTCTTTTCATAGACGAATTTTCTCAAGCAGAAATTTCGGTCGATTTGCTTAATTTTGAGTGCTAGGTTATTTATTGCTTGATCTCAGCAGTCCATTGGTCTACACATGTGCGGTCACCCAGTTTCACAATGAATGATCAGATTACTAAGTGTGTTTGCTACAGATATTTCAGTGTACTCTAGTTTGCAGCGTTGAAGAAGTGCTATTCGTGTAGAGCCTCAAGGGAAATAAAGTTACGAACCTTGGGTTCTAATTTTTTCCTCAAGATTTTATTGTGAAGATCGCTGGGTAACTGACGCCAATTGTACTGAATAGATCGCGTATCTGGTGGACAAATATTCTTTTAAATTGAAGAGTTCGGAAGGTAGTAACTTCACTCCCAATTGTGTTGTAGGATACCTTGAACTGAGACATGTTTTCAATTATTTTGTTTATTTCTATTTATATTTATATGTTTTTTGTTTTGTTTTTGGTCGTTTAGTAAGCAATATTGTTTTAAAGTTTTACTCAGGTTGGCTCTGGTATGTAGATGAAATATTAATTTGGCTTAAATCATGCTTTTTTTGTTGGTAACTTGTCCACGTAGAAAAAGGTTCATCGTAGTATGCAATAATCGTTAAGATTTAATCATTTTTTATTTATAGAAAATTTAAAAATTCTTAAAATACGTATTTTTATGTGTATACAAGTGAATTTCCTTGTCTCTCATTGGATGCCCGTAAATAAATAAATAGATGAATAAAAAAAATAAATGCGCCGAATAGTAAATAAATAGATGAATAAAAATAATGAATGCACCGAACAGTGAATAAATTAACCTCGGCACTACATTTCCCTATTGAGGAGGTGACCAAAGACGAGTCAACATCACCGTTAAATAAGATGCCTCCACTCTAGTACTTATAGAGCCTCCAGTCAAGACCCCTTGTCTCCTCTTTTCAAATAAGAGATCAGCTTTTTAGGTGCACAGCCTCGCCAATTGTCACAGGCCAAATTTACCCATACTTCTGGACAAGGGAGGCTGTGTGTGGAACAAGAACTCCTTCAAAGTTTTTTCAAAAAGTTAGTTGCTGACAATATCGCTACTTGCGCCTGGCATCACCACCGCGCAGCTACTTTCTACTCTGGCATAGCTTTCTTATCCGCTGTTATGCATTCTATAATATCCATGCCTGGGGCCAGTTCTTGTCCGCCTTCCTCGTGCTTCCGACCCTACTTTTACCTGAACCACTTGTCCGTTTTTGTTTTTATGTGTCTAAATCACCGTAATATTCCACACTCAATCCCTGCACTTATCTATCGCTTTTTAGTTCTCGATCTGCCACTTTCATCAAACTTTTCAATCATCTCATTTCTTCGAACGTTCATTCTTCTCTGCTGCTCTCAGTCCAAACATCCGCTCCAAATAATATCTACAGAACAATCGCACTAATACCATCACATGTCAAAAGACATTTGAATGTATTAAGGATGCTTGTTACGTGAATAGTTGTATAGAAGTACATTAGAATTCCTTTAAACCGGCACTCGCTGGCCAAGCTCTATATATTTATTCATTATGTTTTTTCTTCTTTAACTGCTTTAAGCAATTGATATTGTTTTCTTTTTATGTCTAGCGTGTCTATGAATTGTTTGTGGTTACATGGGTGATATTAACCGACAACTGCTAAGTCCCATGGGTGCCGGTGAAAAAGACTACTACTGTACTTCGATTAAAGGGTTCTGAGCTTTTTGCTCTAATTTACTTTTTTTGCACATTGTTCTATGTAGGGAATTTCATACTTTTCATTCCCTTAAGGTGTGGCCTCTGGGAACGTTTATCTTTACTTAGGACGTGTACATCCACGTATAAAATTCAGTACGTTTTTTTTTACTCGTGTGTTAGCGGATATTCTGAGGAAAATGAATGTTATGCATTGGTAAAAATGCTATTGGTCTTGCTGTGAAGCATAACGCTTTCTAGCATGCGTGCTAGAGCTAATGTTATTGTTAACCGTCTTGTATTTTATAAATTATTCGCGAAAACTCTTTTTTATTCACCCTTAGTTTGATTGTTTGATACTAGAGCGGGTACAGAAACTGGTAAGGGAGGACGTGTTGCTTTAACCCTTTCACGATCAAATTATTTTCATGCAGATCAAAATATTGTGTAAATTACCACTTATCTTTGCTAATCCCTATGTAATTTTGCTGTGATTTTGAACGAAACATTTTTTTGAACGAATAAATGTTTGAACGAAATACTTATTTATTTACATATTTATAACTACAGGGAATGAATTTATAAGTTAGTTTGGGGTACATTAACCCAATGGTAGCAAAAGGGGTAAGCAACCAATATCGGCGAATATGGATCTTCCCTGTGATGAGTATTAACACGTTAAGTGCAACGTGACCCACCGGTGGGTTACTCAGGTTAGGTTCTGTAATTTTTTCAAAGATTTCCTGTGACTGTATGTACAAAGTAAAGATTTGCACCGGCTAGGCAACCGCACTTAACGTGTTAAGCAAAGAAAAAAACTTGGAAAATGGGCTTGGCAGAAAGGAGTGGAAGGTTGCGAAGTGCAATGAGAATGGGCCTACTAGTAGGAGGTCTAAATAAGAGATGTGGTGATGGACAGATTTCATTGTGGTATTCGAACGAGGTTTTGTGACGTGGGAATGACGAATTCAAATGCAGGTACACGCAACATGTCTGCTTTCTAAATCCTTGTTACTGAAATCCTGAGGCTGTAATTATTTAATGCAACCATTGCTTTACCTGAAACTAAGCTTCATGATAATGAAAAAGCAAATGATGAAAGTTAGTATGTGAGTGGACGATTAGTTGTATAATATAACGCAAGGTTTTGGGCGAGCATGAACATGAACCAGATTATTATTATTATTTTAATTATATTTGTAGTTAAGATGATCCAGATATTCAGGACTACATGGTCTGAAAATAATAATGGCATATTCGACGTTAAATTAACTGCGCGCTGACATCGTTGAGGGGGAAGATGTAATGCAACAACGGAAATCGGACTAAAATTTTATGCATGTTTGAGCGATGAAAAAAAGAATAAATACCTATTTTCATATTGAGCAGCGAGATGAGTGAAGTAATTCTGATGTTATATTTCAATAATAAAGTTCATTTGTCCAATTGAAATACGATTCAATTGCTCGGAACATGAGTGTGTATAGTAACCTAGTTCCTTGAAATCTTCAACGGTGAATCGTCAAAGTTTGATCAATTACAATAATTCCAACTTTTAAATACTAATCAAACACTTTGAAACAATCAAGAACATTGCTGATTACTGAAAAAATGGTAGTATTTATTAAGGATCTCGGCTGTAGTGTCTCATTGCTTGTTAAACAGCGCAGATAAATTCGGTGTGGGAAGTGCGTTCAGTACACACACCTAATCATGTCACCAAAGATAACAAGTCAGTCCTCTTCACTGTACGTGGTATTCATATTCTGCACCCACTTCAGAAGGAAAGATTTATTTTGACATTGTTGTCATCAATTTGAATTTGATTCCCAAAAGTTCGATTTAGAATAACGAATTGATACTGAAGAAACTGCGCAGGTTTAAACTGAAAAACTGCGCAAGTTTAATACTGCAGAAACTGCGCAGGTTTAATACTGCAGAAACTGCGCAGGTTTAATACTGCAGAAACTGCGCAGGTTTAATACTGCAGAAACTGCGCAGGCTTAACACAGCAGAAACTGCAGGTTTAATACTGCAGAAACTGCGCAGGCTTAACACAGCAGAAACTGCAGGTTTAATACTGCAGAAACTGCGCAGGCTTAACACAGCAGAAACTGCAGGTTTAATACTGCAGAAACTGCGCAGGCTTAACACTGCAGAAACTGCAGGTTTGACTAGACGCTAACTGCCTAAAAGTTAAGAGCAAATTTTCGTTAATTCTTCCTGCCTTGTATCAACAAAGGACAATTACACCTGATAATAATATTCATAAAGTATGATCATTTACATTTAATATTGCAACGCTGTTATTGAAACCCCATACGTACAGAGTCTGTTTGCGTTGAACCTTACAACAGTTGTCCTTTAAAAAAACGTTTTTACGATGCATGTAACTACAGTAATAACTGCTGTGAATTATCTTTTTTGGTGCATTTAATTACAGATTTTAGAGCTATCTTACATTGAATTAAATTATATTGCCTTCAATGGGACGTCTCATCCCTTCTGTTTTGACGTCTTCTTTTCACGACATACGAGTATATAAATCTTACATAAATGAACCGCGCAAACATTGACTTTTTTGTGAAAAAAGCAAAACAAATAATTGTGATGCCTAACTACTTGTATTGAGGTTTCAGTCGTGTTGTAACTGCTAGACTAACATCACAGACGTACACTCGCTACAACCTTTGCAACAATGGAAGTCACCGAACCAATGACCGGCCGCGAACCAATGACCGGCCGCCGCGTTCTGTGAGCTCCTTTGCATTAGTAAAAATGATTTATATTGTATTGGTAAAAATATAATAAAAACGTTCAATGAGATGTGGAATGAAGAATAATTTCTTCGTACATTCTTACGTTTTTAAGGTGAAGTGATGTTTGCTTTAATAAAAACGTGTCTAAAATACTGGTATCCTAGGAAACAAAAGGTATTAAGGAACAAATCGGAACCGGGGGTGCTTTTAAATATTATTTGTCTAATTTGTAAAAATTTATTTTATGTATGGAATTTAGCAGGAAGTTGGATGCAACAAAGTAGAAGTGAGCTTAGCGATGAAAATATAAAGGGAAAGGTCTAGCAGCATGAAGCTATTTAGAGATAAGAAAAAGAACAGTTCAAAAGTTATGCATGTGCGTAAGTTAACAAACTTGTTTCACAGAAACAACAATGTAATAATAAATTAAATATGAATCACATATAAATACATGTACATTAATTCAATGGATTTAGCTTCATTCCTTTTTTAAAATGTTAATTTAAAAATAAACAATCTCTAGCAAGATCAATTGGAAGATTTTTTGGCTGCATTTCGACTGTAATTAATCTATTAGAAAATGAGCCCATGTGATAATATCTTAATTGATGACAATAATTACATTATCTAAGTCACTTACCTGATTAAATAAAGATGTTAACGGCGATGAAACCCATTAGACGTAAACAAAATACTTAAATCACTGTGAACCGCACTTGGGAATTCCCTCACCTCATAGTTATCGCTTCAGATAAAAGGTCCCACAAGTCCCACAAGGGAACATTTTTCATTGAATATTGCGATGTGTTTTACCATCAATCCTTTAATAGAATCTTATGATCAGATGACGTCAATAGTAGCAGTAAAACAGATTTTCTATCAAATTTTATTAATTAAACTTATTTATGGATGACGAATGATGACAATAAATAATAGACAAAATCTGAAATTCAACACAAATGTGGGCTTAGCCTGTTTATACATTCAGATGAATAAAAATATAATATACCAGAAGAAAAGTAGCAGAAAAGGTCCAAGAGGAGTTGTATAATTTTATATACGACAACTGTGTTATCATGTTTGGAGTATTATGAACTCTCCTATGAATATAACAAACCATCTACAAATAATGAATTCCTGTTCAAGTATAGGCAGGTGGAGGTTTATTTAAATACTAATAATAAGATTTGACAGATGCTTTATAGTTCTTCCTCCTTTTTTATGCTTCGGTATTTAATTCGGGCATATTTCCTCAAAATAATGAGCATTTGAATCCAAAGACTATAAAGTAAATAATTTTGGCACACTGACCCATGTATAACAGAAACTGATTCTAAATAGTTCTCAGTAAAATTGAGCAAACTATGGAGGGTTAAAATAACGCCCTGGAGACTACCAATAACACGAAGTTTTGTCTAGTTCCTTAATCGTTATAGATATAATGTGAGTTCTACTGTGTATGCTGTAACGATGTAGACGAAATTATACAGCGGATAATTTTTGGAAATTCACGGTTTGTAAATTTAAAGAAATACAATAATTTTTGTAGCACATGTGTAATTCTGCCCTGAATCAGACACCTAGTCCGACTTGTGTGTTCACAACACAATTATTGTGTTGCTCCGCTCACGGACACACGTACAACATGTGCCCTAGAAAGTAACTCCAATCACTACCAAATTCAAAACAGTGCAGGGTCGGGTTCAGTAAATCACAGATAACACAAATAAACTGTACATGTAAAGGAGATAAAAGGCTTCCGGAAATAAGTTCAGAATTTTAAACTCACGTGGCACAAATTAATGTTTATAATTTTTCCATGGGGTTAAAACGTAATTACGACTAAAATTTAAAGGAAAATACTGAGTGAGCGTCTAAAGAAGACGTGCGTACTTTCCGTCTGAGTCTTTATCAAATGTTTGTCATGGTGACAGTGGGGAAAATATTTTGGAGAATATCATGTGAATGAACACATGTGTTTATGTTTTTAGGCTACTGATAAAAATTAAAGTACCTTCGCTGACCGACTCGTTAGACCGAAGTGTAGCTGTGAATTCCGTTGCAAACAGAACTCGGATGAATATTTATTAAAGTTCTCAATTGATGGATTATCCGTATGAATAATTTTTTCATGAGACTGTCACTGTGTAGGTTATTTCTTTATTGATGAACTTGAACAATTTCGAAATAGTTTGTCAAAAAATATAAAACTAATGTAATCGGCTTTCAAGCGATCTCTCAGCAAGTGTTTAATGTTGATTTATGCACATAGATGCAAACTAACTATTTACAAAATTTTATACACTGTAGAATAATTATCATTGTTATAGCTTAAAAAATAATTCTTTCGCTGTGCCTGATTAAATATTAATTCTCTCTTCTCGCAAATGTCAATGTCTGCCCAGGAAGTGTTGATTTCGTGGCAGAAGTTGTGGGTTCAAGTCTCTCAGATTTAAAAGCATGCTAAAAAGATACTGATGCTAGCAAATAATTTTTTGAGCATTGTAGCATAGAGTGATGATGTGTCAGAGTAAGAGAATTAGAATGTACTCCTTCTAAACGAATATTCTTATGATTTACTATTGTCCTGGGAGATAACACCACTTTAACCATTCCAAAACGTGTAGTACGCGAAAAAAAACTAGAATCAAAATCACTAACGACGTTAATGAAGTCATACATCGAATTCGAAGAACTAAAGAACTTCACAGCCCAAAATTGATTGAGAGTTAACATAACGAAGCTCATGAGCTAGAATAATAATTTTTTACTATTATAACTCGTATTGTTTGTATAGCAAGCGCCACCCTTTATTACTGAAGACGTTAACTGGACACACATTAGCATACTAAATGTACTTTTTTAACCTAAGCGCTTTTTCATCATGATCCCAGCATTCAATTAATAATAGCTCAAGAATAATACTATCTGAAATCACTGTATTAACCAATGATAGAGCTTTACGTCCAACAAAACACAGTCTTGGTTTGCAAGTCACAAATTACAATGGACATTTCACTGCTAGAATAACGACAGTCACGTCCTCGTTTGCAGCATCACGAATTTTGAAGATGAACAATTTATCAAATGCTTCTATTGATGTGTTTCTTATCTTTGTATCTTTCTTGAAACCGTCGCTCAAGAAACATTTGTTGAGTTATCTTACTAGTGTACTTTTCCACATAGCTATTGTATCACCCAGCTTTCTTTGTCGATGAAAATTCATTTCCACATTCGTTAAACCTTAATATAATAATCCACTGAGGTATTTGCTCTTGGATTAGAGAGGCAGCCTTTTTATGAAAGTGAATTACTGCTAAAATAGAAACTTTTCAGCTCTTTCGCTTCCTAAGCAATGCTTTTTGTATTGCAGTAGGAAAGAAAGTCTCGGCAACTTTATTATTGGTGCAGAGGCTATTGTTCAGCCAAGCGAATATACAACTCACACAACCGTATAAGGTTTACGGTTTGTAAACCCCCATTGTGCGAAAAAATTCTCTTAACCTTCTTGATCCGACTTTTACTCAGCCAAGTTTTGGTGATAATGACTTCATTAGCCCTTAAATAAGACATGATTTTCAAACTATGATTATATTTATCGTACAAATACATTTCTCACCGCTGGGACAAACATATCCCATTAAGATCGCATAAAATAAATCAAGATTTCTTTGTGGCTTAGGCCTAATTAAACTTATTTCTTTGTAGAATTTAGTTAAGATGAAACTATCAGCTGTGTTGGTTGTGGCCGTGATGGTCGTAAGTTGCGCGTACGGCCAAGACACACCGGAGGCAGAGGCAGATTTCATAGAATCTCTACCAGGACAGGACCCATCAGCTACCTACAGGCAGTACAGCGGTTACTTCGATGTAGGGGACGGCAACATGCTGCACTACTGGTCAGATTCTAGTCCCAAGTTATCATCTAAAGTATTTCTGTACACTTTTTGAAAACTGCACTGGGGAGGTGGATTTTTTACACCAGCCTCTGGGACAAGTTTCATGGTATAGTCCAGTCTATTCCCGATTCAAAATGAACGTCAACTCCTGTACATTTCCGTTAATTATGGTAGAATATAAGATAGTTTACGGAAATTCCAAGTGGTTCTACAACTTAGTTATACATGACTAATAGATTGCCTCTTAGTTTCCATCTTGTAGTTGCAGGCACATCATCCACTTTTTCTTCACTTCACTAGCGAAGAGAAGCAAACTTGAAATTTTCAGCTATAGCTGACAGGAAGCCATGCAGGGAGAATTTTCTTAATGATTCCCAGCTGCTTTTTAATTAGTTTGAAATATAATTCAGCAAGAATTCAGTGTATACTCTAATAATGAATTTAATTAACTTCGATAACTTATCTACGCCGCAAAAATTGAATTGTTAAACACACTGGGGATGTATGAGTATTAAGTACAGATCATTCGCACATACTTCTCTTCTCTGTGTCTTAACAAGAACATTTAACATAAAAAACGAATATTTTTCTTAACAAGTTTCGCTGTACCGTCAGCTTGCTTAAGAAATTTTTAGTTTATTCCAAAACCCATTCATTAAACATTGACTTTTCTTCTTCATCTTTCCAAACTCTAAATTTCGAGAATCTGAGTCTAAAAATCTTCAATTGCAGGTTCATCGAGTCCCAGAACGAGCCAGCGACCGATCCTCTGCTGCTGTGGATGAACGGAGGGCCAGGCTGTTCTTCTCTGGACGGTCTACTGACTGAACTGGGACCCTTCAAAGTCAACGATGATGCCCAGACACTGACCGAGAACCCGTACACCTGGAACACGGTCAGAATACTGCATCAGATGCCTAGAAAGCCCCCTGTATAGGCAGAATACGGACAGAATAATGCATCAGATGCCTAGAAAACATCCCGTATAGGCAGAATACGGTCAGAATACTGCATCAGATGCCTAGAAAGCACCCCGTATAGGCAGACAACGGACAGAATAATGCATCAGATTCCTAGAAAGCACCCCGTATACGCAGAATACGGTCAGAATACTGCATCAGATTCCTAGAAAGCACCCCGTATACGCAGAATACGGTCAGAATACTGCATCAGATGCCCAGAAAACACCCCTTATACTTGGATTACGGTTCGAATACTATTTCAGATACTAAAAAAATACCACATAGGGAGCGTGTGCGTGAGGGAGTGTTTGGGTGGGTAAGAGTGTTGACTGTGAAGTCAGTTCCCACATGAAAAGGACCAATATTGCACTCTGTAAAAAACTTCAATTAATAACACCATAGTCTACTTCTTTGTTTTATTCAAGTTAGGCACAATGTCCACCTCTAACTCCTTCAAAATTTTCTCACTTTCGTTCTAGTTTTGATAATTTTCTATTACTAGTCGACTTGTAGATTTAACTTTTACACTAAAATTTCCTTATTTTAGTATTATTCCATATTTTACGTACGTTGTAACTACTTTTATAGCTATGATTTCAAACTTCCATATCATTTCAATTTTTTGAAATTGATTTGGTTTCCCAATGCTAGCGCGCAGGAGTCATTCTTTCATATTCCCAGACTGACAACTACAGTAAATTATCCATCTCGTCGATCATTGCAACATACTCGAATTTTTTCGGAAAAATGTTTTTCCCTCTTGTGTTTTAATTTCGTATTTAATTCTAATCGAATTATTTATTTTAATGCATTTTACTTAACTATTCCTTTTCTTTATTCATTTTGACTTTGTGATTTTCAGTTTGCGAACATAGTGTATTTAGAGTCACCTGCTTGCGTCGGCTTCTCGTACAACGAAGAGAATGGATGTTCAGCATCAGACGACACCACTGCCCAGCACAATTACGTCGCCCTGCAGCAGTTCTTTCAGAGGGTGAGGTCAAACTTAAGCTTCAATTTACTACCTTTAATTTAATTTCAATCAAATTCTGATAAACCTTAAACATCAACCTTCAATTTTTGATCAAGATTATCAATTTAATACTCCTTTTACTCGTATATCTGTTATTTCTCATCAAGATTAAACGTCAAATTTCATTCAATTTCTTATTTAGCTTAAACTTAAATTCACCACCCATTAGTTACATTCAATTTCCCATTAAGCATAAAGCTCAATTTCTCCCTCTTAATTACCTTCAATTTCTCATTGAGCTTAAACGTGAATTTACTGTTCTTTAATGATTTATAATTTCTCAACCAGTTTAAAAGTCAATTTAGCACCTCTTAATTACCTTCAGTTTTTATGAAACTTAAGTATCAATCTTCAGTTCCACATCAAGCTAAATCGTCAATTTAGCACCTATTAATAACCTTCAATTGCGATTTGCAAACCTTGTGTGATCTATGTATCTTGAACAATTCTCTCTATTATCTCTCTATTTCTCTCTTGACAACACGCCAACATTCCCTAATATATGTTTTAGACTGACGTTATTATTAAATTTCTATGAATATTAATTTTTTATTTTCTTCATCACTTCTTGAAATGAGCCACAAGTTATGAAAAGATAAAGCAAAGTCCATTTCGCAATTTTACGGTATTGCCGACCAAAGCTCCTACCGAATTTTTCGAATCTGAAGTTACTGATAAAAAAATGGATTCCTTTGTCTTAATACCGAGCGTGTCAGAATAGACTTATTTGAATAAATATAAATATTTATTAAAAGTTAAAAGTTTTTAAGGAGTTAAGTGATTTAAATTATAACCTGGTTATTATATAACAACCTACAGCTACCCAGCTTACGTAATAAAAATACTGAATTTATGCGGAAATTTTTCAAGGGATCAAAGATGTATTGATTATACTATATTCCTTAATCTAATAAAATTTTACCAATCTCTTAGTTACTGAAATATACATTCCCCATGATTTTCTTCAAATGCTTGAAAATACAATATGTTTCACAGCCTAAATTTATTACTCTTATTTCTTCGTAGCTCCCATCGTACCGAAAAAACGCATTTTTATTTCATATATTATCCTCAAATATTTGAAATTTTTCTTCTGTTACTAATTTTATTCCTCCTTTGCAGTTCCCATCGTACAGGAGTAGCCCATTTTTCGTGACGGGCGAGAGCTATGGAGGCATCTACGTTCCCACTCTGTCGGTACTCATCGTGAGGAACAACGACACATACCCCATTAACTTCCAGGGCTTTGCTGTGGGCAACGGTCTTTCCAGTTATGACATGAACGACAACAGCCTCGTGTTCTTCGCTAACTACCATGGCCTTGTCAGCCAGGAGTGAGTGAACCACTTTACGTGGAGTTTTGTGGGATATTTTGCAGATTTTTTCTGATGTTTACCTATGTGTCAGTTAATTTTGACTTCTGCTAAGAATATTTCCTCACAGATACGTATTGCAGGGCACCATAAAGAAATCATATAAACATGAGTTTCTTTTCTAGTTTTTCAAACTTTCGAAATCGTTATTTTATGTTAAAATTCTGATGTATCTAACGTTTCGATGTATCTAAGTTTACAATGTTAGATACATCGAAACGTTGACTTTTTATATCTGAATATTGTTTTAAATAAAGGGGCAAACAACTTTTAGAGAATTTTATAACGTAACGATTTTGAACAGAAGAATAAGCGTGAATTATTTGAAAAATAGTTTATAACTGTTTCCAGTTCTGATTAGTGGTTCACTTCTGCAAAAACGATTGTGAACATTAATACGGTGTGTGCGGCCGTGATTTCAAATACTTTATCAAAGCATTTATACGGCATTTGGATTTATCTGAAACTATTTCAGAGGGAGAACAAATATCCAATCATATGATAGTCCCCATACCTCTGCATTCATATCCTCATTTTCTGGCCCTACGAAATTTAAATGGATCTACACGCGTAATGAATTTGGACATCTTCTGAATTGAATTAACAGGGTGATTGTCTCCAGTAAACAAGGTGTCTAAGTCATACTCATTTTTTAGTTATAATCTGAAAACTAACAAGTTGTATTAAATTAATGTCCGTTATAATAAGTTGTATTAAATTAATGTCCGTCATAATAAGTTGTATTAAATCAATGTTTGTCATAATAAGTCGTATTAAATTAATGTCCGTCAGCCTGTGGGATTCGGTGGTGGCTGACTGCTGTGGAGGCGTAGCGAGTCAAAGCACATGCAACTTTGCTTCTGATCATTCAGTGCAGTGCGGTATTGAGGTGAGCTTTGAATTCAGCCTCTACTGTCAGCGGAAAGGTGTTAACTGCAGTGAATTCTGCACTTGTTGTTAGCCTCTAATTATACAGCTCGGTATTCCCCACAGTTTGAGGAGGACCGGCGTTGAAAGAAAGGATTTCATTACTCAAAGAAAAAGAGACTTTTTAGTTTTCCCGTTTTCAAAGTTTAACTGTTCATTTCTAAAGCGCCTAACTATCCAGTATGTGGAGTTTTGTGATATTGGATTTTGTTGCTACTTAATATTATTTACACCTCAGAAATCGATCATCAAGAAACAGGATGTCAAGTTTGCTGTTATAGAGTTCTCAAGATCATTGGGTTAATCGTTCACGGCAGTTGAGTTCTGCGAACTAGTGCATTAGAAAGACATTTTCTTCATAACTTATATAGTTGTAAATCAATGGTTATTAATTTTAAATTTCATACATTGTTGAAAATGCGGAGGATAAAATAGAATACTAATTAATCATCGAACGTTTGAAGAAAATGAAATAATTCTATACATTCCAGTCTTTTAGTATTATAATTACTCAGACAGAGACGATTTTATGCACAGGAGGAGGACTAACGGCTCTTATCCGTCGTGTCTACTCCGTAGTTTAGCCCTGAGAGTAATCTAAGTCTAAAATAATTCTCACTCTCATCTTAATCTAAATATCGAATTAGCCTGACTCAGAATTAGCCTCCGGAATAATAATAATAATAATAATAATAAATTCCGGCCAAGGCTTGGAGATTCGACAACGCCAAATTTTATGTTTCACACTTCATAGAATGACAAAAGAACAGAACATTTCAGTTTAAGGAATTCGGTGTATTTCAGGTGAACAACATCTACAACGCAGTGTACAACGGAGGTTTGAACCCGTACAGCCTATACGGTGATTGCCAGACAGCTGGTAGTGCTGCAGATGCCTCACTGACTCCAATTGCAGCGAGCAAGAGAAATATGTTTCGCAAGAACCCCTTCGTCAGGTACTGCCTCAAAAATCAATTAAATTGCGATAGTTTTCATTTCAGGATTTATTACAACGAGGATCGAAAGAATAGTTAAAGTTTCCTGCTTTTATACTCAAGATTAGAAGTTTTGAATATTGTCATTTGAAGGAAGTAGTTTCTTAGAATGTCTTATCAAAATTTTCTCAGAAATTGTATTCTTGGCAATGAAGAGCGTGTTACTTTGGATATGGAAAAAATACATTAGAATACTAATAATATGTTCATGTGTACGTCAATGCTCATAAAGTGACACGAACTTTAAAAGGCTGGCCAAACCGCAGTCCAATCTTCGTAGACAGGTCTGTCGTTGACTACATCCCTAGGCATTTGAGACTGGAGAATGTTGAGGAAGGGAAATTTGCTCGTGTGGCATGTATTCCATAAAAAACTGGGACACAGTCACAGTCACAAAAATATCTCTCAGCACGTGCAATAAAACGTCTGGCAGCTTAAATGTTCATAAAACAAGCCACGAATTAAAAGCATTTCAGTGCGCCACCAAGGCTCATAATTTAATCTTGGAATTGAGCAGGAGTCGGGAGGTAAAATCTGATCCTCCGTGTCTGGATTACACGACTGAGACCATCTACCTGAACAGCGCAGAAGTGAGGGCAGCCCTGCACATTCCTGACACTGTCAGAGAATGGACCATCTGCAGTGACCTGGTCAGTGTAGTGGTCGTGGTGGTCTGTGATTTCAATAACTAAATTCTCTTTCTGAACTTCCAAATCGAATAATTTGGTGCCGATGTGCGCAACTAATTGGACCATTTGTTGCAATCTGGTCAGTGAAGCATTGACTGTGACCTGCAGTAGCTAAAATCGAATTAGTTTTGTAAACTTTTAAAAACAAATTCTGTACCGATGGACTATGCATGTACACAAGTAGTAATTTGAACTTGCTACATCGAATGACAATTCTTAGAAATTGCTTGATACTACTAGACGCATAAATACGAACCTTTCATATTTGATCACATTGATGGATTGGCTGCTGTTTTCACGAGTTTTTAATGATCACGAGTTTTTAAAAGAATGAGTACGCAGTTCTGGCGTTGTTTCATACCAATCAGCCTTAATGTTATATCTAATCCGATCACAAAGAAAGCCTTTTGTAAAGATTCAAGTAAACGAAGACAAAACCTCAACAATTGCTTCTGAACACGACATGGCGTAAAACTCATACATATACAAATTTTTGGTACCGTACCCAGGTGAGCCTGTTGTACACGAGAGTGTATGATGACTTACGGGAGCAGTACGTGGAACTGGCGGCAGCAGGAGTAAGAGGCCTAGTCTTCAACGGAGACTGGGACATGGCTTGTAACTTCATCGGTGATCAGTGGTTTGTAGACTCCTTGGGCTTCCCGGTGAGTGTCTATACTCAAGTAAAGGTTTTGCTCACTTGGTTTACGTGATTATGCATTCCTCAGTCCAATGAAAACTAGAATTTTATAAGATTGCTCGACGATTTGTTCTTGAGCTGGAAATAAACTCGAATTTTCAATATTTGATATGTTCTCTGGATGTTGTACATTTGAATTAGATGATATTTTGATGCATAACTTCTTTGTTTGACAAATATTTATTCTTAAGCAGGAAATTAGTTCGTATTTCAATTCATGAAATATTCATTGACTGTCTGTAAATTTCTACTGTTTAAAAAATGTTCTGAACTGAAATCAGTCACGAGATGGTTCTTTGAACTGCTTTTCACTTCCATCGTTCGCTGAGGAATGAATCTAGCTTGCAGTTCGCGAATTTGAATGCCTTTTTAGTTTGCAGGTATTAATAAGCAGTGCCTTTAAAAGTACACAAATATTCATTCACCTACATACATCATAAAAATTGATGAAAAGAGCTATTGTTTATTAGTCGTAGTTGTTGAAAATTGCAGCCGAAAATATCAGTGATTTTATTACAGTTTTTTTTAACTTTTCAAGTATCGAAATACTATACAGAACGTATAATTTTCTAAATGATTAGCCTTACATTCCATCCCGGCAAACCTACTCATTTTGACACTACTTATTATTAGGATCTACTACAAAAATGTCACTACTAGCTGCAAGATGCTGGCGTTCAGATTTGAAAACTCGATTCCTTGTATCATACAATGGATTTATGCTGTACTCTGTGATGTATTGGAAAACGTTGATTTATTTTATTCATGTCTTTTATTCGTTGCAGCTGGTCGAGGACCACAGGGAATGGTACTCTGGCGATCAAGTAGGAGGCTTCGTGAAGAGGTACCAGTTTTTGGACTTCATGACAGTCAGAGGATCAGGTCATATGGTACCGGAAGACAAGCCCGCAGTTGCTCTCAAAATGATCAGAGCATTCGTTTTCAACCAAGAATATCCCGTCTCTGCCTAGTGTAGTTTGGAGAATCTAGTATAATGAAACTTAACTCTGAGTTTTTAATTTTTCACCTGTAAAATGTTTTCAGCTGACGAAAAATTCTGTTCTTGCCCATGCTGAAAAAAGTGCAGTAGTTATCACTTACTAGGAATGTTGCTTTAAGAAAATTTATGTACAAATGTTCATTGGAATCAATGAGAAAGTTAAAACTGGAATGAAATTAATAGAATGTTTTTCTGTTTTTAACGCTTAAGGTGTAGGAAATGGTGAACGATACTTCGTGAACATAACCATTGAAAGCTAGAAAGTTGGATTCCTAACTTTAATTCTTCAAAACTACAATTTTTCATAAGGCATAACAATACGCAATTACCATCTCAGTCGCTCATTTGAGTCATAGCCTATTTTCAAGTGCACAAATCAGTTGAAATAAGGTTCAGAATTCTCATATAGTGAGTTCGAAATCCGTGGCAGATTCGAAAAGCTCTTTCTTGTAAGATGATATGAATCACCTAAGACTTATTCCCAAGTCCAAAAATTTGATACTTGTATGACTCACAAGACATGAAAGAATATTTAGGTACTTAAGCTTTATACAATAATGAGTTCCAATGTATTGATTTTGAAGAATATTATATATTAGCGTGCATAAGTTCAATAATATACCTAATGGCTGAATGTTAGCGTCAGCTATCTGAAGGTCAAAAGAAGCTCCTCAAGCGACATCGGTATAATTCGTATCTCTTCCGCCCCTTATTAGGTAGGCACAAGTGAATCGCAACAATTTTTCTCCAGTATTCATGTGGCAGCCGGACATTTAGTACAGTAGATTCAGCTACGAAATAATAATCCGCAAATTTCATAATTACAAAAATTAAATTCATCAAAGGTTTTACGCTGCCATGACACACTTCATGGGTTCTAATTTTCGTGACGTTTGAGAGAGAAAGAGAGCATGGCTCAGAGCATACAGAGTTCCTCTGATACTGGACAGCGACTCTTACAATGAGCAATTGATCAACGCAGGCCCCACTCACAGCTGCGCAGGAAATAGGGCTTAGTGTACAGAGAAATACTACTGCTCGAAATGAGAGAGAACATTTAGGACAACCCCACACAGGAAATGGAAGAATACTACCAAGGTTGTGCTTACTTTCATAGACTTGCACCTCCGGCTGAAGAAGTGCACTTTAAGCGAGATGAGTGAAGTTTCTCTTGCTTGTTCAAATAACTCTGGTCAATTATTTTGTTTTTTATCGAATTATCTCGACACACTGGCACATTTTTGTTCGAAAAGAGGCATTTGAAATCGCTAACCTTTTGATAAGTTCATCCAGGGTATAGTCGTATAATGTAAAATAAAAAGTAAATTAAAATAAATAAAAATGTAAATAATAATAAAATCGTATAATGATAGGTATGCTAAATTCGAGAAAAATATGGTAGTCCATGTGAGGGTCATTAATTGAAATAAAAATTACTTCAATGTGGGCCTGAACCAAACCCTTTTTAAAATAAGTGGAAAGCAAAATAAGAGTCAATACTTGAAACCTGGAATATACAACCATTGGCGTAAAATTATATTTTCAAATGGAGCTAAATATAATAATTATAACTTTACGGGCTAAAAAATATACATAAAGTAGCATGTATTGAGTTTAAGACTACTGTACTCTGAAAAAAATTAAAAGAGGATGTCGTACATCACATCCTTTCGAATAAAATTTAGCCATGAGCTGCTTAATAACCTTGTTTGTAATGTTTTTTCTTTAATTTATTCATTTATTCATTTGCACCTATAAAGTTAAGACATTTGAAACATTGTCTAAGTCTGCTGAAGGACCAACCAATTTCACCTTAATAAGTGGAACCAATAATGCAGTCAAACATAATAGCTAAAGTTGTTACTTAAATTATAACGTATTTCATTCATAATTTTAATCTTTTCGTTCGGTAGTTTTAAGATTAGTTCTAAATCTTCGTGATCGAACAAAATTTAAATTCTGGGTGAGAGGTGGCTAAATAATGAAAAAATCATGAACATTCAATGCAGCTACGACGCATTTTAAAATTATTTCGTTTAATTCATTAGTAACTAATTTACTGGATAACTTTGAGATTTGAAAAACACCCCTTCCTCTTCCTTAACAAGTCTGGCAACACTGATACTTACGACGATGTAGGAAATGAATCATCCCGAAAACTGTCGTTACTTTTTCGACTCCGAAGTGTCATTGTGAAGCTCTGTGTCGTTACACAGACGAGCTTCAAGTGAGTTATGGCCTGAGGTAGAGGCTTGACGTGCATCAACACCCACATTTCAGGTGTTGTGTAAACTGTAAGCAATGAACGCTGGTATTATCCAACCTATGGTGCTAGATACCTCAAGCCACCGGGGTAGTAGTTTTCAAATGAGTTACATAGAAACATTTTTTTTCAGTTTTCACTTTTCAGTTCTGGGGCTCGTTGTCTTAATATGAGAAACAGAAAGACTTACATTGCATAGCAGCCTATCAGTTATGAATAAACTGCTTTTGAGGACGATTCTTTAAGCTCTAGCTTAATATATAATTTTCGTGATTTCCTAATTTAATAATCAAATCCCTATGTAACTAGGTCATATTTCAAATGGAAATGATCTGTGACAATGCCGCAAACTCGGCTATTAGACTTCAATTTTTTTCGTTTAAAATATTTCATGTGATCATCGAAACCATTTTGAGAGAAATTCGAATTTAAAATTTTGTCTTAATCAGCTTTTATCATAGTGTATGTGCAACGAATACTTGTATACAAACATGTTTTAATACAGAAAATAGATCTTTATTTGCCCTAGGAACTCGGCATGGTGGTTCTAAATTTTTTACGGATTTTTAATTCCAAAGGTTTTATTTTCAAAACCTGAAATATAAAGCGTGCATCAGACAAAAGTGTATGCAGAAAAGACCAAGAACACAACGCTGTCTGCATTAATATAACTGCATTAATAGTGCTTGCACGGGCCGAGACACTTGAAGAATCAACGTATGAGTTTTCGATTTGTTTGCTTTGAGTTTGAGTTAGAAACGTTGCTTTATACCCCGAACAGCAGAAAACTAGCAAACTCCGGTGCTTGTAGGGCACCTACTTGAGTGACCCCTGACGTGACGTCATGCATCGAGAAGCAGACTTGAGTGGAGCTAGAGGTCCCACAAGTGGAAAATATGCATGCACGGACGTGTTATTCTTTGGTGAACGTAAATAATGTGTTTATGAATTAAATAAACTTCATTCCATTTAGGAAACTTCATTCCATTTAGTTTAGCACCGACAAAACTTATATTGCTCGATCTATTCATACTGCTGTACGACGAAACCATGGTTGCCAAAGAAGATTTATGGATCCCTATGAGAGTCATCTTTTGGCTAACTTAAGTCGGTGTAAATAAAATGTAAATGTTATAAGAATCGTTTAAAAAAAAAATCCATGTATGGATTTGAAACATGTGTCTTTTTGAAACTGCTAAATAATAAAGGGGATAACACTATTGGGAGTCACTGCTGAAATGAAGTCGAACTTAACGCAGCATTCAAGAAGACAAAACTAGATAAGCGAGGATGGGAAGCAAGAAGAAAGATTGCCAGAGAAAAATGTTGTAGCTCCACTCATCCTACGCATTTAGTGTTACCCAAGCCCACATTCAGTGTCCGTAAGAAGCTCATTTACATCTGGCAATCTGAGGTTCATGTTCATGCATGTTCGTCTGTTGAACATGAAGTCCAACCAAGACTTGGTCTCGCATCATATTAGAGATCTTATCTCTTTCACATGATCGCAAAGTTTCCAAGATGCGATTTTTGAAGCCTAGCAACTTAAAGTGTAAAAAAACAGTTGCACATAGTCATAGTCACCATGAAATATGCCAAATAAGGAACATCTTAAAATGAATTGTATGCATCTGAAAAAATTAACATAAATAAAAGTGTATGTTCAATATATGTTTAAAGCTAATTACCTAAAATTTATTTTTCCATTATATTGTACACGCAAACTGCGACTGAAATCCCACAGCACAGTCTTCATGTAGGATAGCGATGCGTGTGTAGCATTACCAGTTTGTAACAACGTAAATATACTCCTATGACTGCCATAAAACTTGAACTCTTTAGTCTCAGCAATAATTAATTTCAAAATTAACGTTCCATTTAATTACATTTGCTTTGTTACAAAGTCATGTTAATTAACCATAGGAAAACTTTTATATTTTTCACGATATCGAAATCTTACCATCCCATGCCTGTTCAAATAGATTCTGAATGCACAGTTTATTATGCACTCTATTTTATGATTCGATTTCACTGTAGTGGAGCACATTCATGTATGTTTTCAACAGCCAGTCCCACAAAATAGAGCCCCGAGCGTTGACCCCACCGTGTCATAGTTTGTTCTAATTTGAGGGCCATAACTCACACTCTTGAGTCGGAACTGAGCGTTGCCGTAGAAGGGAGTGTGTGATGCGCCTTAAAAGATGTCTGTTTAGGTGGTGCCAACTGAGCTGCAGTTCCTGTGTCTATGTGTCATCCATTAACTACAAGGCTGCTGTAAACACCTGTAATTACTGTATGTATCAGGTTCATTCTCCCCTGGTTCTCACGGGTGCATTGCGTGAGATTACGAAGAAAGTTAACTCAAATCGTCGTGTAAGCAATGTTCCAATTTATGAAAGCAAAATTGTCAACAGTCTGCATAGGAAGATAGCCAACGAAGACAAAAGAATGTTTTTTTTATCTGAATGTAACTCAACTCGCAAGAGGCAGACTTGAATCTGCATAGTATAACGCTAAATGCAGCCTACAATAACTGGCACCAATTATTGTATACACAAAGCAGACTACATGCCCAGCTTACAGGGAGTAAACTGCAGTCTGCAGTCTGCACGAGGCAGATTGTATGACAGGTTGACCAGGAGTACAGCAAGCAGTATGTATGGAGCAGCCTGCAGTCTACAGCATGTTTTCTGCAGAGCAGACGACGGAATGTAGTCTGTAGCTCGTGCAGCGAACTGCATCCGGCTCAAAAATGCAGCTTTCACCAGTTGCTTCCAAGAAGACCGGCGCCAGCGTAACAATTCTTGCCCAGGCGTATTCGACGCCTCCACGTGTACTCGCTTTGTTTAGCTCATTTTGCTTGACCTGCAGAGAGAGAGACAGGGAGCCTAAACAAGCCTGAGTGACGTCTGAATTTAATGGTAGAGCATAATTTTTTGTGGTGCGTAAAAAACATTGATCGGCCACGAATAAATGTTTCTAGAAGGCCCACTATCTGCTAGGAAAATACTCAGAACTACAAACACGTTTGGAGGAAATTCTGAAACAAATGTTTCAATGTTTCACGCTTGCCTGTGTGGGAGTTCAGATGTTGTTAATGTGGGTAGTCAAACGTACGCATATGATACAAAGAAAGACGAATGAAAAAATTAGTAGCACGTAGAATTTCGTATATTTTATTAATGAGGCTGAGGTGAGAAGTAAAAGTAGTCACATTTTCAAGTCAAACACATTGTAGGTACTTGAAAACAAGTGTGATTTCTTCGAACCTTACTTTTTTCACTTGGACACGCACAAAAACCTCTGGAACGGATGCGAGTCGTGGGAAGTGGGAAAAGTTGTCAAACCTCACCACATCCTTTTCCAGATCATTAATTTTGATTCAACCTCAGCAGATCACTAGAATGAAAATGAATTTTAAAGTCATTTTAATATGACGGATTTCAGAATAAATTTTTAGGCTTAAGTTGAAGTATTCGATGAAGTCGTGTTCGGATTCATGTACTTACAAATTTAGTCGTAATATAATAGTAAAAGGCATAACTAACTTCAGAACCAAGAGCAGTAATATTAAAGTGATATCAGGGCGTAATAAAATTGCTGTAGATTTCAAAAATTTTACAATATATGTACAGTACACATTTCCGACCAACGTCAAAAGTTATAAGGACTAAATGCTTCCAACCAGAGCTAGTGATAAATATAGATTCCGTAATCTGAGGTGTGACCATTATACTACACAGAAAGTCGATTTCCATCATTGAGCTAGTGGTGATAGACTCTTCTTATTCAATAGGGTTGACGTCAGACAGAGATGGCAGTCAAGTCTGTTCCCTTCTCTCGATGGCAGTCAATATTTGTTGATTTTAAGAAGAGAATGTAGGTCAAGAGAGGTTGATATGACTCTTTCAACGCTAAACAGACACGTAAGTGATTACGGTGGTGATATAAATAAAGTGTTTTGTGGAATTTCTCTGCAGGACACGTGACTTTCGCATCTGTTGTATGAGAGATAGTTGGGAGATTTTTTCTGACTCGAGATTTATGTACTTTTTTGGTAAACTAATCAAAGTCAACGAGAAATTTAAGGCGTTAGAAATTACGAATATTCACTTCTACGAGTTTAAGTTAATATTATGGAAAATTTTCACAGCTAATGACAAAATATATGACAACACTTAATTTATATATTAATTGTATATACGAGTATGAATCGACGAAGCTGTTTTCGTTTCTTTATGATTTTAAATAAATTTATTAAAGCAGAAGCTTTTAAGGCAAAATATTTTTGCACTAACCAAAGTTTGTACTTTCAACAGTCGCAGCTCTTATCTGAAGAGTCATCTATAATTAATGTCCAATAAAATAGGGTCGGTAAGATGACCATTACTTTCATCTTACGGTCGCTCTCAAGGTTCTCTTGCATTAAACTGGTGACAAACTCCAAGTTATTTAATTGTTACCAAACATATAAACGAACAGCTTGTGGATACAAACCAGGAGAGAGACCTACTGGAGTTCATCTGGACTAAAAGGTCTATCTTGGGATTTTTACCTTTTTTAGCATTGGGTGCTCGATTGTTTAAGGAATCCATAGACCAGGTTCTTTCAACAGTTCACTCGTATAATAGTTTCGCTTTTACCTTCAAATTATGCTTCTTTGTTATGGTGCATATAGGAAGTTAGATAAACTATCAGCTTGAAATAATATGACAGGGCTTCAGAAATTTCTCTGGAAGGTTTTCTGAGTTGCGGTTTCTTAAAACAAGTAAACATAATTCTGCAGTCTGAAGAACAGTCGTGTTTTTAATTTTCTCATCAAAACTTAATATTTTTTTTGTAATGTTATGTTGCATCATAGTTTCTTCTACTCTTTTTAAGCTGGCTTTCATGTACACAATGAACTTGCTAATGCGTTGTTATTTTATGTTGCCATATTCTGTTCATTTATTACTTTTCAATTGTTCCTTTTGTTTCTGAGTACTCGCGAAAAAAGATGAAGAATGATTTTGATGCTTAGATATTTTAGATTTTAAAGTTAATGATGAGCTAATAAGCTGAAATTTACATCCAACAATTGTTTGTGATTGTAGGTACTAGAACGGTCTAATATTCGTAAAATGATTTGGTGTCAACTGTAATTGCGTCGCTTTATATATATATATATATATATATATATATATATATATATATATATATATATATATATATATATATATATATATACCAACTAGTGTCTCTCACAATGTTTCTGGAAAAACAAGTAAGAGGAAAACATTGAAACAAAACTATTTCATTGCTTGTTATTTATTGGCGATTCCTAAGAAAAATTCTTTGGCGTTTTCAACGATTGTTCATGTTTAGGATCCAGTTGAATTATTTTCAAGCAAATGAATCATCAACGGTTCAGATTTAGGTATCGAGTAAAAATGTTTTTATGAAAGTTCAGTACTAAACTTTTTTGGGCACCAGACATGCTGGTAATGGGAGAATAATGAAGTGAAAGTCAGTTCTGTGATGTTTTATAATAGAATTTCTGTGACTGCGTGCTATGCTGGCGCCAAGCGTCAAGCGTTCCGACAACGCGGACGCTGGCGACGATTTTGACCTTCACTTCTGATAGTCTTCGCCTGTTGCCTAGTGCGCAGTGTTGCCATAATTTCAGAAAGTCTTGACTTGTGTTTGATGTGCAATGCCTTCAAGGATGTTGAATTAACTAAGAAAATGGTTATGATAAATGATGTTTCATTAAAATTGAAGAGCATGACAGAAGTATTATTTCATTTCAGGGTTCATATTGATTTGTCGCAATTTTTATCTACCTTCAAGGATTTTCTTGAGTCTGGTTACGAACCTAGGGTGATTAGGTCTCGAATAGAACCGAGCTGTGAACATCCGAATTGCAGTCTTCGGTTGTACATGGTAAGGAGGAGGTGCAAGAAAAAGCGTTCTGACGTACCTAGTGGACCACCCGTGCTTCGTTATTGGAATACATGTGATGTGGATTTTCTGATGTGAAAGAAAGCAACTCTTTTTCAGCAATTGTACTGACTTAAAGTAAAGTGAATACGTGTTTTACGTAGGCCTTGTATAATTGAAATTGGGTAGCGCATTCATATTGAAAAATTGAACGTGACGAAATACATTACCCACGTGAAACTAAAAATGCCTAAATCTGGTTATATCACAGTGTTACTGGCTATCTTTGTAGTATCATGTGGCAGCTTGTCTAGCTCTGATAGGCCTATTTCAGAGTCTAATGATCGGCTGTATCGCCGGCATCAACCATATCGTACTGGCGGGCCCTCTAATGTAGATCACAGACATGACAGGTACACAAGTTTCACAGATGAAGGAACTGCTGAGCGTCATTTGAACCCTCTCGAGGTGCGGGTGCACAGAAATCGACACCCTAAAACACGGGATCAGATCCCTAAATTTTATTCTGCCTCTCGTCTTCGAACTGGCGTTGGATCAGATAAACATACTGGGAACATGCGTGATTTTAATTCTAATGTCTCCGGCACTGGCAGTCGTTCCACCCACAGTAGCGGTTCGCGGAGATACCACTCGCGGAAGTCAAATGACCGAAATCGAAAAACGGGAAAAATTACGGGTTCTAATTCAAGGGTCAGAGAGGAAGAGAGAAGCTTCAATGGCAAAAGTCTTGAATCTCACCCGAAACTTAATGAGTGGAGCAATTCCAGAACTACAAACGGGGATTCTGAAGAGTCACCAATGGGCCTGACAAAGCTGGATGAAATGCTGCAGCGTCTGGAGAATAATAACGAACAGCTTCTGCAGCAGATGCGACGGGAGCGCGACAACATCGCTGTGTCGAGACTTGGACATCACGGCAGGCACGGTTCTCATCGACATACCCAGGTGGGTGCCCTAGACTCGCCTTTACGAGATAGCGGTAGAATGTGAATGCATGACTAATAATCGGTAGAATTTTCCGTTTTGTACTGAATAGACATAGGTGGTTAAGGTGTACGTGCATGATTGATGTCTTTACTTTAGATGGCATGGGACTTGGGTATCAACCCAAGAAGGAGCCGAACGGCTCGCTCCTATTGCTTTATTTTATTCTCTATTCATGTATGAAGCTTTCTTTTCGGCTCGTTCTTTCTAGATACTAGCAACGGTAGTTGTAAGGTTGCGTTACAATTTACATTAGGTGACTATTGTTACAATATTTTATCTTTGGTGTAGTTGCTCGTTTACTTGACTTTTGCAGTTTCCGAACCGAAAATCGCCAATTTATTTATGAATCTGATAGGCATGAAAAATATATTTTTTAAATTTCGATGTGATACGACCACGCTAAAGAGTAGAACGATAACGAGAGGTGAGGAAATAAGAGTAGCTAATCCACAACAAAATGGGCATGAAAAAGTTTACGCTTTCAAGTATAATAGTCTTTAGACTGGTAACAAATCATCTAAACTTTTATTCATTGTGCCAGAACTGTTAACTCGAGTTGAGGATAATTACAACTGGTTTTCCTTTTGAAAACTCGAGATAGGAAAAATATTTTTTTCGTCGAGTCCTGACTAATTACAAGAAAACCTAAGTTGAGTTAACCCTTAATAGGAACATTTATAATAAATGATAAAAACATAGTTTTTCAAATAATTACCAAGTTATTCATCGTTATTCAATGATAACCAAGTTAGTGTAAACAAGCTTCAGTGCGTAGTGCATGTTCGAAAATTAAATGCGTGCATTTACTGTGAGTTATAAAGTATTTATAATTACATAACTCTCGCTACACACATGATCCAACTGCCTGCGTTAGTTGAAGGGTAGAATAGCTAGCTACTTTTCCAGTCTGGTCCTTTGTTCAGCGCCATATCGATTTAGAACTTACCTTCCCTATCTGTGTATGTTCTAATAAATTTCAACGCTTTTAATCTTAACAGCTCATAAGAAATGGTTCGTGACATCGACCTTTAACACGTTTCATGCGATTGCCTAGCCAGTGCAAATCTTTACTTTGTACACATAGTCCCTAGAAAGCTTTGAAAAAATTACAGAACCTAACCAGAGTGACCCGCCGGTGGGTCACTTTGCAGGAAATGTGTTAAGTGTTGCTCTCAGAGAATGCATCATGATGCAGGTTCAATCTTGTCCAATTTGTTTAACACGTTGCCTCCGATTGCCTGATTGGTATAAAACTTCACTTTGTACGCATAGTCTCTAGAAGGATCTGAAAAAATTACAGAACCTAACCTTAGTGGTACACATACGTACGTACCACTTCCGAGTCAACGTGTTAAGCTCATGTTTTTTAAGCTAGAAATAAATTGGCCCGAGGTCAAGCTCGTATTTAAACCAGTTTGTGTCTAGTAGCCATCGAGTTTGTTGGTCCAAAACATGTTTCATTTAAGGAACAAATATAATTTTGTTACAAATATGCGAATTGAAGGGCAGAGTTGACTTGGAAACAGGGTTGGATCGAGAAACAAAGGTGCATCGAATGGATGAATTGTGAACCACGTGTAGAACATTTATCTTTCATGTCATTCCTTCAAGCATGGGCATCGATGACGTGTTTGTTTGTAGGCCCAGACAGCTTTCCTCTAGGGCAGTCCGCCACTATAATCAATCTCTGTGTCACTGGCACGTTGCTGTTAACGCTCACGTAACACCACGAATAAGAACTCGGATTGTTTATGAAGTCACTGAACTTCAGCAGTGCCTGTGCCTGGTCCCAAACTGATTTGTTTTCTATTGTGAATTTATCGACTTTGTTGAGGTGGCTTGTTGATTTATATTCGTTCATTGTGTTTTTGCTGTTTTTTGAATAAATTATTTACTTCCGTAGAAACTAAGACCCGATCTTCTCTCTATTTAGTGTTGCTCAGAGATTTTGTGTCAATAAACCAAGATCCTTTCTGGAACACTCCAATGGATTTGTCTGGTAAGTTGTATAGTCAAATGTTTGGATTGACGTAGTTAAAGAAATTGTCTGACGACAGTACTTTTGTTAGCTTGCTTCTGTGGTGTCATGCCGAGTCCATCAGCCACTTACATGGTCTGCCTGTAGTGGTATTAGTTTGTTACAAAAATAATGGTCGATTTCAGAAGCATGCGTTGGCCTTCGAGCGGCCATTATCTCTGTAACAACCTAATAGGTGATGCCTTCATGAACTAGCTGCTTAATTTCGACCCTTCTTGCCTCTAAACCTAAATGATCACGTGACATCTTTAATAATAACCTGCATTTCGACGACAAAATCGGATTTTTTTTGTGTCAGAGTGAATTGGGTCATGTTTCTATCTGCCCTAGTAATTATAGCCTGACTTGTCCAACTTTTTCCTGATGGCGCTGCCTCGTCCTCAAATTGACACTCAAGCACTACGACATGAGGCTCCTGCTGTGAATACCAAGTAGCGCAGTATACCGGCATGCAGAACTCTGAATCTGAATCGAGCCTTGCACTAACTTCTGCTGTCGGGCGTCATGTGAAATACTATCATACTTTCCAAGCGCTTGGGGCCCGCAGGCCAATGTCTCTTCATTAGCTGCCATTGGCGCTTCTGCAAAAGCTGTTGGTGGCCGAGGTAGTGCGTTACAGTGACACTCTGCGTGCTAGTCAGATTAACTTCTTTGAAGCCGTGTTAGAATTGCTCTATTCACTATCGGCATATCTAAAGATTCAATTATCATTACAAATTCACCTAATTTTAAACATGCAATTAAGTTTTTGATGTAGTTGCTTGCGCAGACGAAAGTTCAGCGGAAAATTAAGCTTTTTTATTGTTGATAAAATTTGTTATCGTTTAGCATTAGGATAACTCTGACTTACTAACGATAACTGGAAAAGTTTGTTACAAACGTAGTGCTAATGACATCTGCGTGCCGATAATCGCTTGAAATTAAAATTAATTTGTATTAATAACACTGATAAATAGCTTCAATCACAAAAATCTTTTTGCACGTTCTTTAACACATTGACCACAACTCTCAAATTAGTTTGTATTGGGTCGGCCAAAAAGTTCGTTCGTTTTTTAAATGCATCTTCCTCTTTAAAAAAACGAACTTTTTGGCCGAGCCAATATGTATACAAAGGCCCCGTGTACCATATATTGTACACATTACGGTCAAAGTGTGAATATTGTTGCATGATATATCGAACACGTTTACTAGTTTTGCAGCCACAGTGGTCAAGTAGTGTACAACTCCTGCTGGTAATGCAGGAGACAATGGTTTGAATTCCTTTACTGTACTGAAATTTCTGCCGTACATTGGTTGACTGGGGGGTGAACAATGTCCTACTTGCGACGCATGGCATCTCGGTACGACCTCTCATCAAGCTCATCTAGTACCACCACAAGTTTCTACCTCGAATCGCTTTACAGAGGACAAGAATGGTCGCTGGCAGCATCATCAGTTTCAAGATGTTAGCGTTAAGAATTGGAAACCTGGCCCCATGTACTGTAGATTTTTACTCTACTAAGTAATATATCGGGTAAAGTAGGTTCTGTTTTTTAAAATAAATTTACTTCTGGTCGGAAAGCGTGTTTCACAGTAACATCGGAAATTTATGGATATGACGGTTATTGAGGTCCGATTTAAATAATGAGAACGTCGTTACAGTGGAACAAATCTTACGACGAATCACAGTTTCTGTTTGGCGAACTCAAGCGAGCAATCCGATATACTGTGAACGAAAATTTAGTCTTATTTTGGTTGATTTCTTTGGCACGAGCGCTGTAAATATTTGTTGTCATTGAAAGTGGTTCATTTCTTAAATGTCGCTTTTTTGAAAATGCCATGCTCAACAGAACTGTTGGATGGGAAGATGGTAAGTTAGCCAATGAACACGAAAGGATAATAAAGAATGATGGTGCAAGGGAAATACAATTTGCGTGCTCTACTGCTTGTGAACGATCTAATTGAATAATCTTTTTACCGGTTATCGTATGTCGACGTTGAGAGCATCGGACGTCTCATAATGACCATGTTATTTTGCTTAGTTTTTTATATCAGTTGCCGACTGAATAAGTTTACTTAAAGTTTCAGCTCGTTCTTTACTTTGCGTGTGGTACGTTAGAGATTCTCTCTCCAATCTTCGAAAAGGGTCTCATACATTCGCCAAGATGTAGCACCTGTACCTCATAAATTACGAAAATATTGGCAGTTCTGGTGCAGGACCTAAACTATGACGGTGGGGCAGAAACCTGCATGGCTTGCAACTGCCAGTGGCTGCATATTTTGGTTTATTTCCTCCCACGGTTCACTGAGTAAACTTGCTCTAAAAGTTCTATATTAGGCTGCCAATTGCTTACATTAGCGACATAACTTCGCTAACGAACTCGCAGCTACATCCACTGTATGTTTTAACTCTCTATTTAGGAGACACTGTGGAATGCGTTCCCAACAGAAAACAATGTGCTGCACTTAAAAGAATGTCAGTAATATTCCATGGTTCTTCACATCCCCAATTCCTCTGTTGGAAGCCCCTGGTACTTGCCGGTTCATCGTTAATTTTGATTCATATTATGCTAATCCGTGAGTTTTTATCATTAAAAAAAGGAGCATGGGGGCTTCTAAAAATTGCACATTCAGATTCAGCCCCTGACCATCTCATTTGAATTGAAGTTCATAAATTTGCTTTTGCATTAGTGCCCGCACAAACAAAAAAAATAAGTACAATTACATTCTTAATTCAGTACTATAGTTTTGAGTTAATTTGTAACCTCACGCCACTCTGCTTTCAAAGTAAATTTAAAGTCAGCTGTTCTGAAACTTTTATATTCACTACTTCAAAAAACGTGACGGTTATTTTAACAATTCGATAAAGTTTTCAATCATTTTCCTCAGTATAACACTGGGTCTGGTGAGTTATATTTCGTTGCATCACATGAACCGCTGGCTGATGACTTCTGTTTTTAGTAAACTCATTTGAGTCGAACAAAGAACATTGTGTCTTCTATACTTGTGATAGCCTAAATCTGTTTCGGAGTATTTTTCTTTTCATTGTCCAACTGTAATTAGGAACAAATACTGTTTAGTATTTCACTGCGCTATTCAAATCGCACCAAAAGTCTTTTTAATACCTATTTTTTTGTACGTTTGAGTGGGCCTTTGTTTTAGGAATTTATGGGCATGTATTGCCGCTAAATTAGTTTTCCCTAAGAATTTCATACCTTGGTCGTGAGGAATAGATTCTTGCACTCCTCAACTTGAAAGTAGACGTCCGTTTTAGGAACGGCTGGTGACAAGCGACCGCTTTATCGGCACTAATCTGCCCCCGTACTGGTCGCTCTGTGACTCCTATCACCTGAGCTAATGGACACAACTCTCGAGTGCTAATAAATATGCGGACGGAGGCTTCTATCACTCGCCGAAAGATTGCTGTTGCTGAATTCCTGTTCGGCCGTTTAAAAGGCTACTTCGTGATAGTAGGCAACTTCCGTGTGCCAAACTGAAATGGATGGCGTGACAAGTTGGGAGAGGTTTGTGGTCTCAGCCGGGAGGAAGCCGTGTAATTCTCGATATCCATAGATTCATGAAATTATTAAGAGAGGTTTTGCATTTCGGCTTTTTCTGTTTTATAATTTTAGCCCAATAGCAAAATAACCGTGTTCATTTATTACAAAACAAATTAACGTTTTTCTAATTAGATGCACTCATTTCTCCTTTCTGGCAGCAGACTTAAAATGCGGACTCCGAGCAGTAGGCCGGAGGTTCTAGTCATGCTACGCTGGAGGGAGGAAATGATACTGATTTACTCAGTTGTTCGTACTGGTCTCCTTGTGGTGAGGAGAAGACGGAGGAACTCAGATCTCCTTCTGAACGTACATACTTATAATTGACTACCCTTCTGATCTAGCAAAATATTATATGGAATTTTACACGAGAACATGTACACGCTCTTAAGGATGCGCTAAACTACGTGCTGAAAATATCCTTCATTGTATCTTTAGAATACGCAGGGTTCTGAGAAGACTGTATGAAAAGAGTAGGCTGTTTGAGTTCATCTTCGTCAGTAACGTGTTTCATATGTACTGCCAGCTACCATGACTGAATTCAAAGTACTAGTTCTAAATCGTGTGTGCTTTGAATGCAGAATTAAATATACTTCGGTTTTCCATCTCTTCCCTTTGATGTTGTGATGGTGATGCATGTATCATCGACCTCTGAGATTGTAATATTCTTCTGTATTCCTCTCTTCTTCATCTCATCAGCTTTTGTTGCTTCCAAGTGATAACGCTGCCCTTGTTGCTGGCTGCAGTAACTTGTACATACCTCCGACTAAGTGATATTTTCAAGTTTCACGTCCTTGTGGGACAAGTTTGAAAAAAGTCTTTGCCAAGTTTATGTACTAATACATACTTCCGCTGGAGATGCTTCTCATATCATCTAAGTTTAAAAAGTAATTTCCTGAAGTTGGCTGAATGGGGCGAAAATGGAGGTGACACTAAGAATGAAATAGTGGAATTTTTAGCACATAGCTTACAAATTACCAGTGGTTCATTATGCAATATATTTTAAAATTAATGTTTCGTAAAAATAATCGATGGACCTCGAATAATAAATGAACTGTTTTGTACAACTGTTATAAGATGGTTGTAGGACAGAATGGAAAATTTCTGACTGAAATTCCACGAGGAAAAACTAATGAATTTGAAAGTCGCTAGCCACTAGCACTGTATCCCGAAATATTTTCATTGGCCTTTCTATTATTTATGACTAGATGGTCGTGTTTTTCATGCGACTATTGAATTAAATTGATTTGGATTCAAATTTATCTGGAGCAATTCTTTCTGTCTACGCTCATCCATGAGAGCAAGGCTAGGGCAAGCAATGCGTCTCACAACGTGTCTCAGAAACCGGCAATTTTCGGCGGAAAGAGAAAATTTCAGACCAATTAGCAGCCACTTGAGTTCCGGCCTTGAAGTGAGGGGTACATTCTCTGCTCAGTCAGTAGGACAAATTGTCTCTGTTCTTCATTCCGTAACCTTTTGAATAATGTTAAAGCTTCTCACGCCACGTCACATACGTTTCGAGTTTCCTTATTAAGTCCAGTGATACGAAGACAAATTAGTCGTGTTTAAATTTTTCGTACCTTAGAAAATTTTTAAATAATTCGTTATGTGGATTAACGTGTTTTTCATTTTCCAGCGTTTAATTAGTTTGGGCAATCAAACGTATAAAGGTGATCGGAATCGTAATTTTTCTGTACAAACAATTCAACATCCTATTGTCAATATAAATTTTTTCGATTGATAGCCCACAACATTGACTTGCTTTGTTTATAAAATTCAATGCAGAACACATACTCCTGTGGTTTTTCAATTTTACTTGGAGCAAATTTATTATTCTATTGACTAGTCCTATTAAGATCTGGGTTATCATCATCAATTTATTTATTTATATCAAAACAATTAATGAACTGCTTCAAAAATTGGGGTAAATATCTGGTCAATATGGAATTGGCTTGCAAGAGTTACAGTAAATCCGAATTATCATTAATGAGCAGAATAGACGTTACTTTCAGTATTTTCATTTAGACAAGACGGATATCTTTAAATTAATTAAAATTGAATATAATCTCCAAATATATAAAAATCTGCGAGCAACAGATGCTGTCTCCGGTGTGTTAACTGTGACGCCTAAAACAAGTACGCATTCTCGGTTTGCAAAATACCACGGACACCTGAAGCCATATTTTTCTCGTACTTTTGTTAAAGTTTATTTAAAAGTAAATTGGAAGAAATGGTGAAGCAGTTTTCCCATTACGAGGCAGTATTACAGTGAACGTCTAATTTTTCTCGGATTTTCACTTCACGGAGTTATTTTGTTATTTATGAGAGGGATCTTGAATACGCACAAAACTTCTGAACTTAGGTTTGGAAGATGTGCAGTTGTTCGCATTAAGAAAATTCTGTACGAGGTTAGGAAAAAGGGTAGCGCTCTTATCTCCTAAAAAGCTGTTTAATGAGCATACCATCTCCTCTTTATCTTCTACATAGTGTATAAGTAAAACATTTTCTTAATTGTCGAAGTTAATTTCAATCTAGACATGGAGGACCGCACACGGCATTTCGTAACTCGACCAAACTGCGGTGTCCGAGGCAGAGCAAAAGTTGAATCGTGCCGTAACTAAGGAGGTGGGCATTAGAAGACAATCGCGTGTTTGATGTAGCAGGCCGTACTCGGCCGTAATTGCGTAGGGGCTGCTACGTGGAGGAGGGTTGTCTACTGTCGCCCTTCTTCCTCATATTCGCCGGCTTTTGTTCGTTAGCTTCGCGGTCAACAGGAGGGCCAATAAAGTAGCTCTGGTGTCAGAGTCTCTTTATTGCCATACTTTGAGCTGCTCAATGCGCGAACATTGACGCTTCTAACCTGTAACATACATAAATAGCACCGTCGGTTGTTTGGTTCAATGTTACTTAAATAATTTGTTTGATTTGTAACTTTATAAGAACTTTGATACTGTAGATAGCTGACGATTGGTTACTAGTAATTACTATTCTTCTCTTGTCTTTTTATCATCTGCAGCTGGTTTAGTTTTATCATGCAAGTCCCATAAATCTATGCGGTTCTAAAAGGTCATCTTTTTGTTTAATTAACATAATCGTGCTTGAAAGCTAGTCAAGACATGAGTAAGGATGTCTACTATGTATCTTACATATTATATTCTGCTGTCTGTGTTGCAAGTTTTTTCACTGGAACATTGAGTACGTTGAAAATATAACTCCTGTTAGACTAGACGCTAATGCCAATGTTTCCATACTTTCTTAGACTTCGCGGGAATCGTGGAAAAATTTGAAGTCTGAGCTCGTGTTTGATTGTAATAGATATCGAATAAATGCTTACGAAAAGTGAAAGTTCATTGGGGAAGCAAGAGCCAACAACTTTAGTTCATTTCTATTGACTAGAATAGTCGTATTGTAATGCGTATGTGCGTTATAGTGTAATGCTTTATAAGCATAAGTAGATGCATATAAACATGTACTTGTGTATTTGTTATGATGGAATTTATTGTAGATATATAAGAAAATGTTTCACCAGAATTCAACGAGTCACCTATTTCATTGCACTATTCATAGGGTACAAATGTGGAAAGGTATATTTTGCGGAGCAAATTAATGGTGAAGAGGATAGAGAAGTACATTTTCCTTTCACTATTATTCAATTTTAGTGGTTGGCTTTTATCATATTGTGCTTCTCCAGACACTCTGTTGATAATTTTATAATTTGCCCATAGATTGTAAAAATTAGAAAAAATTACTGGAAATTTGTTTAAATTCTTAGTGTTGGAAATATAGGCATAACAATTTTTAACTCTGTTCTTTACAATCTCTTATATCTTTATTCAAACATATTTCACGGGACTTGCATGTTCAAAAAAAGCAACTTAAAAATGTTACGAAAGTTAAGACATCCGAATACTCATCTCCCTAAATGGTAGAGTTTTTGAGTTCGTTTCGGAACATATTTCACGGGACTTGCATGTTGCATGTATACATTAATAGGCCTCGTACTTTGGAACATTTGAAAGAGAACATTTCTCAAGAGATTCGCAACATTCCTTCCGAGATGCTAAGAAAAGTGATGGATTCTGTTACGAAAAGAATGCGCATGTGCATAAACCAACATGGTGGACATTTAGATTATATCCTATTTAAATAAAAACTCCAAAACCCTTTATTTCGTTTGCAATTTACCCGAAGTTTCTATCTCAAGTAGTTTTTGCATAAATTAATTCTAAATATATCGTGTGACTTTTGCCACACCCTATATTTACAAAGGACAAACGTTTTATTTGAGTATTTATTTAATGACAACATTCCTAGTGAAAACTAAGGCACTTAATTTTCTACTCATGCAATTGACTCTGCAATTCGTGTCATATTTGGTTACAATGTACCCGAATCATAGGGCAATAATCCGCCGAACTCTATATCCACGATACGGACTCGAGTATATAAGGCTCTGAATCTCTTTAATTTTTTTGAAAGTGACTCGAAATATATAAATAAATAAATAAATAAATAAATAAATAAATAAATAAATATATAAATAAATAAATACATATATAAGTAAATAAATATACAAACACACGACGGACATTCTTAGTATAGATACATACACAAGCTCGCAGTTGCTTTCAGTAATGCTGAATTTCTGTATCTAGGATATGACACGAATGGCTATAACTACTTCTATTGTGGCTCAAAAATACTATATTCTAAGTGTTTATTACTGTTACAAGAACAATAAATTACCTTTAAAATAAGCTTAAGCATAGAAACTCCACTCGAACGAAAAAAGACTGATTCGACAGCGAAAAACAAGAGCGAGAGAAAGATTATCTCAAGAACAACAAGCTGTTGTAAGGCAACAGAGGCGAGATAAGTACGCAAGTGCTGTATGCATTGCGTTCTTATATGCAATTTTATTTAATATCTTTCTAACAGTATTTGCCATCATTTTTGATGGCACGGGTGTATTAGTGTATTGTAATATACTGTATGAATATAGGCATTTAGTATGTGATGTGCTCATGTATTAATTTGCCATAGTTTGTTTATACATTTGAATCGAAATTGATAATGTTTCCTTATATCTAGACCAATTCCCCTCATACTCTGCTCACATTCTTGTGACTCGAAAAAGGAGTTTCGGCATTGGCAGTCGGAATCTCAAATCCACAATATATAGAATGCGGCAACAAAGCTTCCTTTTTTCAAAGCGCTTTGTTTTGAAAAAAGGAAGTTATGTAGTCGCACCCTGTGATAGAGGATGAAGTCGAGACTCGTACCAGTATATTGTACGACAGGCCAGTCACCACCATGAAAGAGACCGACCTAGACACAACATTTCAAGTTGTAAAAGACCGAGAAAACGTTTGTGACGTATGGCGGTTTTTCCAGATTCCTGTGATGACACATGTAGTTTTAAATACTTCTAATTAGGGCGATAAATTTTGTTTCAGATCCGCTTAAGTTAAAGCGTGCATTTTGTTTTAAATTATTACCCACATTAGAACACGAATTGTTTTAAATACCTCACATTAGAGCGTGAACTTGTGTTTAAATGCTCAAAATTAGAGCATGATCTATTGTTTAAAATGTTTCAAATTATAAATTTTTGTTTTCAATATCCCAAATTAGAAGATAAACTTTTGAATTGCTGTGACTTCTATGACTAGGATATTTGCCGTTATTATCTGTATTCTAAATTTACGAGGTAAATGGTTTCAAGTATACCTTGTTAAGTTCATTATGGCAAGGTTGTAGTTGGTTCATATTTGGGTAACGTATTAGATACAGTGTTAACTGCCTTCAAATTGTGATGCAAATCGTGTGACCGCTGCCTAACGAGGCATATTTTATGGCTGTGGTATATCTGTACTTCTGCCTCCTGTAAGATACTGCCAACAACTTTTGTGCGACTGGTTATAGCATATTGAATAGTAGTAACGTAAATGAATACTAGTATCATAGCAATATTGTTCGTAGTGTCCATTATTGTTCCAGCGTTCGAACGGTGGGATGATAATAATGTGACTGAATTTTTCATATTTTGTGACTGTGCTTTGAGTGTGTGGATAAGCCGGGGCTAGGAGTCCCATTTCATTCCATTGAAGGTACATAATGTGAACTGAATATATCATATTAACAAAGTCCATGACGTGGAGGACTGATGTAGTGCGACTGTGCGGATAATTAAAATCTGATCTGTTGTGTGTCATTCATTTCACATATGATATAATACCAGGTGTTAACATTCACTTTAGATTGATAAATATATAATTCTACTTTCTTTTACACATAGATATAAGCAGAAAATATATCGTGTAGTCATCAGAAGGAACTGAGGGAAACATGCATCATTTAGTTAGATTATGAGTGCAGTTTTCTGAACAAATTAGTCCTGCAATTATCAATCAATGCAATACTTCCTACTTTAGAGGCTCGGGTACATACCTCATAAACTAGTTAATTTAATGACCTCGTGGCTAAATTCATTAATTTCGATTTGGAATACCAAATGGGGCGAGTCCTGATCATGCTCTAGATCGTAATATGAAACTCTATTCCGTGTAGATTCATGTTGACTTAACCCAAATGAGTGAAGCTTGTGCTGTCGGAAGATAAACAACTGACAACAAATTATAGAAGCTCTACTGGTAGGTGTTGTGAGCATCCTTCCTTGCATAAGCCAGCCCTGCCGTTTTTTGCATAGCTTGTCGTGCTGCCTGTTCGTCTGTTTACAAATAGCAATTTACGATGGACAGGCCCCTCCTATGCCTTCCTCAACTTATTGAAGCTCACGCTCGTTAAATAGATTCTCTTGGTCACGCTGAGCCATTGCTTGCAATTTGGATTCTGCGTAGCACGTGTCGCTTTGGTTAAAATTATCGATTGATGATCGTCTTGACATGTCGAAGTCTGTAGCAGAATTAACGGCCTCGTGTACTCCACGTCGATGGAATGCATCAGTTGAAAGTTACTTGCTATTCACTATTGCAGTGTCGCATCGTGATTGAAAATGACTCTCGCTTTCCTCAGAGAAAACTTGTCTTCCACGTAGTTATCTCAAAATCCTTGCCTTGACGCTCCATGAACGTTCTTCTTGATATCGTGTCTGAAATGTGATGTAAAATTGTATCTATACTGGGAATGTATGAATCTCGTTGGGAACATATGACAATCAAATTTGCTGCTCGCCTTACTTCAAAACAGTCAGAATTGGAGGAAGGTATTCATTTTTCTTAATTTTTCTAATTTTTCGTGACTGCATGCCAATTCACTTTCATGTTTGTACAAAAGGAGCTTAGGACAGATGGAAACTGACCGCAATCTGTTGAACTGCGGAGGCAGATTTATAGGTCTCGACTTACAGTCCTACTGAATGAAAATCAATTGACTAAACCCTGTGGACAAAAGCCCATTTAACGAACACCCTCGGCTTCCTTTTCTCTAGGGGATAAGAAACATCTATCCGAAACTAACATTAAGACTCAGCGGGTCTTCTTGGCAAGCTGCTAGCCTACAATGTATGTTCGCAGGAATAAGTGATCGGAAAGACAGTCGCTTCGCAAATTGCAAGATTTTCTTGAATTGACACATTTCCCAAGCTACTCAGGTAAACATTGTATTGAAAAAAACACACAGCCTGTTAAATGTCTTTTTAAATTACGGTACGTAAACACTACATTGAAGAAAATGCACAGCCTGTAATTGTATTTTATATTAAGGTGCGTGGTCACTTCACACGGTTTATTGTTATTCAGTGATGCCCTTTTTATTAGTTTTATACTTTATTAATGTATTTCTTACGACTGTGAGGTGAAGAGTAAGGACTAAAGTCTTGCAGCACAGTTTGGGGACTTACACTGCACGGAGATAGGTAGGATTCCAGAGGTTCTCTTCTGGAGGACGTGCGAATAGTCTTATAGCGTTCATAAATATTTTTTTGCCCTAATTCTTCATTGACCCTGATTTCTCAGAGGTTACAGAGTTATTAGCTATTTACTACAAGTTGAACAGCATTATTAGGGAATTATGGTATTGGTCTTGGTAAATATTGGGTTTTTTCGTCGTTCAATCTTCTTATTTTCAGTGAGGATGTCACGGTTTCGCTAAACTCTATACGATCTCTCACGTGTTCCTGGCTTCTTTTATTCATATTTTTTTTTCATTGCGAAGTGATTGCGAAATGACCTCCAGCTTAAAAATGAGGTTCATGTTCAGAAAAATATTTATAATTGGTATTTTAATCAAAAGGAAATGCTAATAGTATAAAATATTATCATCACGACCACTGATAGTATCGATATTAACAGTACGGTATGATTCATTTGTAAAATTATTTTACAAGATGTTTTCTTGAAATGGGACGGTCTAGGAAATCATTTTAGAACCAACTATTCTTTTTACAATTCATGAAATGGGTGATTTTGTTTTATGAATGGAGACTTCTGATTTATTGATTGTAGTATATTATTTGAAATTATCTGATTTTGTTATGCTTTTCTCGGTGCATTAAAAACAGTTTAGAGTGTAATGCAATAAATTTTTACATATGACTTTCTCGATTTTACAATGTGGTAGAAACGGCTGCTGAAATTTCTATTTTCTGGTTTTAACATACAAGTATCTTAGTTGCTAATTACCCCTACTCTTCAATGAGGTTAAGACACACGTGTATGTTTTTTGTTCACTTATCTGAACCCCCACTGCCGTGTTTTCGTACTTGCTCTTTTACCTTATGGTATTTGCCTATTAAATTCTTTTTCTTTTCAAAATTTGGACTTCTGAACCAGATTAGGGAATGTCCTCAATTCATAAAAAACATTGAGTAAAGGTATTCGTTTCGAATATTGAATATTTGTGTTCAATTGATAATATTGTATATTATTACTGATGCTCCAGCCCGTTAAGGTACAGTAGACCGTCTGTACAAACGACTCAAATAGCGCAGGGTTGAATTTTTTATGCAGGCTAAACGATTCACTCAAAAGAATCAGGTGGTAGAAGTGGAAATTTTGGAGTCTTATGAGATAATAAACCTAGGTAAAAACTCCTACCCTCGTACAAAATGCAGAAATGCCAAGGAATGTTTTTTATTTTTATACACAATTTTTTGTTTTTATGTACTTAAAACATACACTGTGCAGTAACCGTGTAATAGTGAGGTCTTGAATATGATTATAATAGTAATCATATTCAGGAAACTATCATGATGAAAATTGTGGAATACTCGCGTGATGCACGGGGCTGAAGCGGGGGGCTCTTATGGTCCCAATAGTTGAACAAAGGTGGTCGGTGAAACCTGTTCCACGATCACACTGGCTCTGAAGTCGACGAGAGACGCGTCTTCCCAATGTGCCATTCAATTCAATTTCTACCAGACGAATACATTCGCGCAATGAATTAAACATTACTGTATTTCATGCATGTTCATGTACAAGTCATAAACTTGGGTATGTGGCTAAAATAAGTGTTCGATTCCTATTATTAAAACGGAACTAAAGCGCTTTGTAAATTACTTATGCGATAGTTACTTTTGAACCATGATGCTACAAGTTATAGGTCATATTCCTTCTTTTAAATGTAACGGGACAGAAAAAGTTGATCCCTTCAATCCCAGCTCTCCTCAAAGCCATACTCCGATTGAATGAAAAAGGATGTTAAAAGATCGTAAATAGTTCATGATTATCTTTGTATTGAGAGTGCCGTTCTCAGAGCAAAGCCTGGCGCTAGCTGCAGCTTTTTCGGCTGCTGGCGCCAGTAATGCAGCCGTGTTCCTCTAACATTTATTTTTTCCGCAGAGACGGCCGCTGCAGCTACACGACGACATTTACCGCCGAGCGCTGTCACCTCAATCTTCAAGAGATGGCCAAACCGCCTACGATCCTCTACTTTCTACGGAAAATCTTCTATCAGCTGACAATCGGAACCGCAATCGAGTATCACCTGAACATCACCTTTACGGGCACAGAACGTATCAGGGTGGACGATTTGAGAATGGCGACTCCAGATCAGAGCTCATGGCGCCTCTGGGTCAAGACAGTACGCGTTTGGATGACTTTGCTCCTCGTCTGGACCTGGAAGGTGCGTCCAGCAACGGCATAGACTTGGCCTCGGAGGACGAAGCCACAATGGTGGAGGACGCTGATTATCAGGACGAGGAGGCCATGATCAAGAGCCGCAAGACGAGTCCCCGGGTTCATCAGCAGACACTCGTCGATCCAGACTGTGAGTAAAATCTTTTTAAATTTGTGTTGTAAGTACAGGGTGCGGCAACATAACTTTTCTTCATCAAAGTGCTTTGCTTTGAAAAAAAGGAAGTTATGTTGTCGCTCCTTGTATAATGTGTGCTTCCCAAGACGATTAAACAACGTATAATGTTTCCAGTTCGATATGAACAGAGGATTAAATTTGGACTGGTATCTTGAATGCTTTTTCGATGTTATAGGTCGTAAATCAGGTCGGATTGCCTGCGTTGAAATTTACAATTAATATAACATAAATTAGTCAGCTATCGTCTTTTACGATCCTCTTCAGTTTGTTTGGGCCTTGACCAAAAGTAACCTGATGCCATCATTTAATATGTTATTGCATTTCGTGTACAATTTTGTGAGTGGAGTCTACGAAGTTTACCAGAAGGTAAGTGGAGATAAACCTTTCATTTTTTCGTTAGTTTGAGTTGAGGTATTCTAAGCACATTTTCATTCGTACTTTTGAACTGTTAAAACTACTCTGCATTCATGAGCCTTAATTTTTGAGAGAAATTGAATTGATGAGCTTTATCTCCTTGAAACTTTAGGAAGAGAACGACTAAAATTTATAGAAACGAGGAATATCTCCTCGTGATCTACTTTCCATCTTTATTTGTTGGAGTTGCTTGTTGTAATCTTTATCATGAAGTTAATACAAGAAGGGTAAAAATTTCTAAGTATTCCTGTGAAACATCTTCAGTGCTAAGGATCTGAGAACATATTCGATCATATAACGAATGGTAAAACAATTTTTTTCCGCGAGTTGTATGCGAGTTCTACATTTTTCATGCCACAGTTTAGTGTATGAAAACGCCTTGTGGTTATCTTTAAGTACATATTTATGTAATGCTAAGATGTGAAGAAATTATAAAGGAAAACTTTTAAATGAGAATATTCACGTCACTTTCGTTCAAATTAAGTGCGCTCGAGCGCATGTGAAAGTACAAGAAATTTTAAGTGTCGTTGCCTCCCACAATATTTATGCAAAGACACCAATCCGATCGAAATATTTTCATTCGGGATGGATCTGCTTACAGCCAGCGTCACACGAGATACATCTGATGGCTTCTGACAGTGCCCAAGACACACGAAATATTTATTAGTCCCTAGTGGTTTTGGTGAATATGCAGATCCTAGTTATAAATTATCTAATACTGCAGTGGTGCACACCAGTCCTTTCTCGGGGAATCAGATCTCCAGTCAATACAGACGTGTGTGTACTATATTCTACGCACGCTATCAGTTGTATTTCTCCTTGCAGTGCCTCACTCTAAAATACGACCTCATTTAGATAAGTTGTTGACGGCTCCAAATTGATATTCTGTCGCATCTGTGCTTTCTCTTCGGTAGTGTTTTGTCTCGTGTGTTGAATGATATTTTATTGTATGTCAATGGTGTTGTCTTAAAAGCTCTTTGCTTTAGATACCATTGCTTTTCAGACCGTCTGCCAAGAGATAGCATATGTATACATTCATCAACTGCAGCTTACATCCTTGGTATTACTCACGTGGTAACGTCGGATAGATTGCTACAAGGAACAGATCAAATTGTTTCATTATAAATTATTTCTAGTTCTGTACTATTATGGACGAGAATTACGAGTTAAATTATAACACACATCGTTTTCATTCTAAAACGATAACTTCAAGCATTTTCTTTACAGTTGTAAGTCTAGAAAAAGATCTGGAGTTAGGTTTGCTGTAATTATATTATAACTACGAGAGGCATTGAATGTACATGCTTATTCCATGTACAGGGTGGCGCGTAAGTAACGCACCCTTTTAAAAAATTAATAATAAATAAAGTATGAAAGGTATAACGATGGGGATAATTGCAAAAAATAGAGGAACTCTTAAAGTTTATTTTACAACTAAGTATGGAAAATAATATCCTTTAAATGATTACCATTGTTGGTCAAACATAAACGTACTCT
>VCRD01002969.1:0-15632 GCA_006783055.1 Trinorchestia longiramus | reverse complement strand
ACTCCACGACTCGGACTCCACGACTCGGACTCCACGACTCGGACTCCACGACTCGGACTCCACGACTCGGACTCCACGACTCGGACTCCACAGCCCTGGTGTGAACCATACAAACTGCGAAACAATGATGATGGACAGCAACCTATGATTCTCGTAGATACCTTAAGTATGACTGTCTAGTTTATTGATCTCTTAATTTTTGTACTCCCATGTCACTCATGTAAGTGCTCGTGTGTATGTGATGCTTTTGTATTTGAATTTGTAGTATTGTTATGTCATTATAGATGACCTAGAATTTTGTTTAGCGTTTTCTCTTCGGTGTAGTAATATAAGTCAGAAAGTGACTCCAGTTCTATGTTTCACTTCTTTGTTTCAAACTGTGCAACTTTTTCATTCAAACTGTGCAACTTTTTCATTCAAACTGTGCAACTTTTTCATTCAAACTGTGTAACTTTTTCATTCAAACTGTGCAACTTTTTCATTCACACTGTGTAACTTTTTCATTCAAACTGTGTAACTTTTTCATTCAAACTGTGCAACTTGATCGTTCTAAACCATGTTCCACACTTTATGGAAATTCCTAATGTTGAAGTTTACGCTGTTGGAACAATGTTCTTATAGTCCTTCGAATTTTTGAAAGTCCTATGTTTTCATAAAACGATTTCCATTAACGTGAATAACGAGGAAACCAATTAATTTGAGTAACCTTTCAAATGATTCTAGATTAGTGCATGGAACAGCGCTTTCGAATATAAATATTACTACACTCTAAAAAATTACACTCTGTTGAATTCTAGAGAAATACCTTATAATGAAGCAGATTTGTTTTTAATTAGTCTCCTCCATAAATTGATAACGCTAGTTTTGAAATAAAATCAATTTCAAAGAAAGACTTGAAGCTTTTTCGAAATTTATTGTTTCTAGGAGCTTGGAGCACCAGCAGTCTGTATGCCGTTCGTTGGGAAAGACTTAAAATATGCGGCTTACGTTATCTGAACAAATTGAGTTAAGTCAACTGCCGTAAAGACTAATTCAAAGACTTTTAAGACCTCTGATTAGCCCTGTGTTGTTCTTAACACGTTGACTCCGAAGTGGTACGTATGTGTACCACTGAGGTTAGGTTCTGTAATTTTTCCAGATCCTTCTAGTGACTATGCGTACAAAGTGAAGTTTTACACCAGTCAGGCAATCGGAGGCAACGTGTTAAACACTCTCGAGATCTCTCAAAAAAGACCATCGTCTCCTTTTTGAGTTCGTAAGTTCGATGTCTTGAATAACTTAACTTGGCTCGTCGGTTGTTATAAATGCATTCACTGTTCTCGTGATAATGAGTAACTATTAAATAATTTGGTAACTTGAGCTAACGACCATGCAATTGCTGTGATGTACGACGTAACAACATACAAAGCAAAAGTGTAGTTGGTAAAACCGCATCCTTAACAGATTCTTTTCTTTTAAATTTTCGGCTACTCCCATTCACTGGAAAAAATTAATATTTCAAAGATATTATAGAGTAAACCATCATCCACTGCTAGCCTGCTTTAATGCATGAACCAGATACTGAAATGTATTTATTTGATTTGTTGTCGTCTAATTCAGGATGTGGTTGCACATTAAATGTCCCTTGAAAGCGAATTTGTTCTTCACGACTGGACATTTGGACTTGCAGCCAGAATCTTGAACGACATCTTACCTTTAATAACTATGTGCTGAAACTCGACCTGCTCTTTATGACAACTTTTTCAGTTGTTTGCGGCCGACGGTTTTGTTAGAGTCTGTTCATTTTTGGGTACGAATGCTCAGGGCAAAGGGTTCAGGCATATAAATGCTTAGGGAATTTTTTAAGCTAAAAATTACTTAACGTAGAACGCATTTTCATTTGTCCTCTAGAAACCATGTTGTCCTTCCTGTGTCGCTCCACACACACGTGTTTCTCATTTCATGTTTCTCGAATTATTTTAGCAGTCGGTCAAGTAAAAAAAATCTAGGCATGAAACTCGTATTTACAAACTGCGTCTTAGCGCGGTTGTTGGTCCATTTACTTTTTAATCACGAGTCCATTTAATTCTGTTACGGTTTATCTTACACTCGAATTTATTACATGGATACCATTTTAGGTAATAACCAATTTCGAAAAATTTCTAATAATACTATGCAAAAAAATATGAAAAAATAAAAATGCAAAAACTATTAAAATATTTTAGTAATATAAAATTAATAAATACAAAATTTTAATACACAGCTACTATAAAATTTCTTTCTGACTGTTGGCCTTAAGACCATCATTTTTGTTGCTTTACTATTGAGTAGATTTTTAAATCTGAACTTGAGGGTTACTAAATATGTTACACCCCCACTTTGGTTCAAAAATTTTCTAGGTTGGTTAGTCGAGGATATTGAAATTTGATGGTGAACGATGGTTTCGGAATTCTGCGTTATCACTCAAATCATCTTTTAGCATATTTCTTAGCCAGAACGAATATGACACGAAGACAAATTTGCAACAATTCGGAAAACGTAAACAAATTTCTTGCCTTCGTAATCTGAACTTGAATAGTAATTGAAAAATAATTTACGGCGACAGTGGTAATTCTTTCTTTGGAGTATTTCACCCGTTCCATATATTACTGTTGACGTTAGTCGGATTATAACATTGTTTTAGTGTTGGGCTAAAATCATAAATGTATTTTATATATTAAACCTTGGGACTGCCTTTGGTGTGGGATTATGATGTATATTAGGATTATCTTTTTTGTGTGATAACGATGTACATTGGGACTTCTGTATAGAATTATTATGTACCTTGGAACTGGCTTTCGTGTGTAATTATAATGTACATTGGGACCGTTGTATGGGAATATAATATACCTTGGGACCGGTCTGAAATTATTAATATACCATGGCACTGTCCCTCATGTTTGATGTATATTAGGATTGTCCATGGTACCGTATACATACACGTATAACTTGAGCCTGCATCATCTTACTCTTTGAGACACATATGGATTGGCTGTTCGGCATCGCGAGGTAATTTTCATCGTCCATTATCTACCTTGTACCGGCATCTTGCTGTTGATTGATGAGCCGTTTTACAATTTTGATCGCTGAAAATTAACAATCACGCAATCCAAGGATGCATTTTGAGACTTTGATGTTTACATTACCTTCGTCATCAAAATCAATGCAGTTAGAAGAAAGATAAATTGAGATACATTGCAGTGTGTATAATGGTGTAAATGTACCTCACGAAACTTCATTCTTTTTGAGAAACTGAAATTTGCGTTGATTTCATACTTCCTCATCGAAAACAGTTGGTGCACAGTCGGGAAAATATTCTGGCATTAATATTTTGAAATTTTCAGGAAATTGATTCTTTATCTCTGTTTCTTGCGTTTTTTTAAAAGTATAATGTATAACGTTGAAAATATAATATGAGGTACATTTTTAGACTTCTTTTTTAGATTGTTGTGTTATGGTGACTATGATGACGACGGCTCTGCATCTTCATTTATTTTAATTATGTGGGTAATCTTAAAATACATCTCCCATGTAGCGCTGAGCATCCATTGCATGTAGGAGGTACCCCGGGTACAATAAAGCTACGAATTTAATTGCAGGACTCCTGTTAAATAAGCAGTTACTGGGGAATGAAGACGGATTTGTATGAAGGCCTGAATTATGAAGAACGTTACAGTGTTTAGTCTGAGCTTCATTCATACAGAATAAGGATATGTAATAAGACCTCAGAATTAGTTATAAATTGCAGAAGTGCGGCGACTTGTACTCACTTCCTTGTATTTTCTTGTCTTAATCATCTTGGCGACAAATGGCGTCTTTTGATGGTCTTGTTATCTCGGATTAGCAGCGTTGATAGCTTATCTATTTGACTGTTAGTATTATCACTTCAATAAAAGCGTGCAAAAAACGTCCTGGAACTTGAATGATTATGTTGAAAGGTTTTTGGCGGGAATAATGTGAGGAATATTCTCTATTACATTCATGTTAAAGATGTTCTTTTTAATTTTATATTACTCGTGTTATTTCAATTCTAAGCATGCATGTGGAACAGCGTACCAGCAGAGATGCACTCAGAGTCCAGATGCTAGCTGGAAGAAAATGCCTTGTCATGATCTTAATGTGAATCTGGTTTGTATCCAAGCCAAATATGAAGTTTTTTTTCAACTTCAGTTGTTTTGATATGGCTTTTCAGGCTCATTTGACTGCTATTGTTTCGGCCTACAAATGTATTTGTTTATGTTTTCACCATATGTAGTGTCTGAGGTACCATTTATCCTGAAAAATTTATAGATGAGCAAAGAGTTTTAATTCATTAAGGATTTTAAAAACTAGTAACGGGTGTGAACTTTGCTCTGAAGTTTTACGGCTCTTTTTATTCCCACCGCTAAGCTAATCATCTCACACTAGCCGAGAAGATGCGTTCGTTTTGTCTTCATGAGTAGTCAGTTGTTCATTAAGAAGTGCGAGTGCAGTCGTGTCTTTTGTGTTTATTCAACTGGAGACGAGGCCATTATGTTTGCCCCAGAGCAGTTTTATGACTCAGTTAATGGGTGTCGTGAATAGGACATCAAAAGTCCGCCATGATGTGCATTTAGTCAATGCAGTAATGGGGTGCCTGACTGGCGCCAAGCTTCCACTCCTCGAACCTGATCATTTCCACTGGTCATCTTGGATCCCCTTAAGCGTTTTTTAACCTCGGGCAGAGTTTAACCTTTTCCCTCGGCATGCGGCGTCTACAAGGTGACTCCTTCCAAGTCCCCACCCTTGGTAAAGATTCGCCAATTCTTGAAGATGCGTCGCCATGGCTTTGCCCTGACGATTCCGCAAGAACTCTCCAGAAACCTGAAGTGGCAACTAGAAGTGCCCTGGAAAAGCTTCGGTGTGCCTGCCAAACAAAAATCAAGTCACTTAAGTATCATTGTTCCTGAAAGTTCATGGTGGATATGAAGAGGCCGTGTGCGTGATGATTTCTACCGAACTTTTTACTGGCAATACTCGTGCTTACAATAAAGAAAAAACAAGATGTTTCGGAAACAGGGAAACTTTATCCATTGTTTTAATGAAGCTAGTTTGGTCGCTAAAATAGTATGCATTCAATAGAAAGAGGAGTTTGAAAGAGCTAAATGGCGCTCTTGTATCTCAAGAGACTACTATAAAACTAGTGATTGCCATCTATTCAAAATTAGGCATGGCAGAATTCCTTAATGAGTAAAGAATAGACACACAGTTTTCCTTTTTATTTAACCGCAACCATTTTATCCGGAGTCTCTTCTCTCACCTTGTACTTGAACACATGTATATTATTTTGTCATCTACGTCATTACTTGAGCGTAAAAAGGCTATCGGTTGTGATAACATATTTTTGAAACCTTAAGCTCATTGCTCCTGCCTGGCTGCCTGACTGACAGACCGACTGCGGTCACTTTCGTATATTTAAATATTTATTCTTTTGCTTGGAACACAAAGAAGGCTCTGAGAGTGCCATCTCTTGGCTGTTGGTTGTCTGAGGGCGGTGACGGATGAACTTCAGGTGCTGACAACTTCTCTGTTTATTGTGCAAATCCTTCCTAAGTGCGAAGATATTTTTTTTAATTTTTCAGTTCACATTCGGAGTTTATGATTGCATAATATTTTTAGAATTATGTATTTCATCATTGGCTTGTGTACAAGTTAATGCTGTTAATTGAATAACGTTAACACTCCTGCTAATAAGGTTCACATTCATGCATACGGCATTAATCGACACGGTTATAAAGCAGTTAAGTTCATACGGTTACTGCTTACATTAATATCAATCGTCTCGTTAATAACGTTAATCGGTTCATTGTAAACCTTAATTGTCACTTTGACCACGTTTAGATGGAGCTACCTGCAAGAACCTCTAGGTTAAATGAACCTAAATTTATCTCTACGCCTCACCAGAGTAATCGTTCAGACAATAACTAAAATCGTAGAAACTTTGAATTATTTTATAAAATATGAAAGCATTGAAATAATATCAGTTCTAGGGGCTATTTTTGCAATGAAAAGTACGCGAACTTTCTTGAATGAGGATGAACCTTTGCTTTTTGTGTAGAAACTGAACAGCGTTTTCTGTGTATTCTGAATTTCAGCTTCATGCAATTCATACAATTACCTTGAATAATGTGGCACTCTTTTGTACTCTTCTGAAACATAACTTTGTTTTGACAAATTGTTTAGATTTGTAGTAATTGACTCAAGATTATTATCAAAGCATTTAAATGTATCATATATGGAGGGTAAGAAGGATCTCCTAATGAACTCTATTCTCATTATTCGATGATAGGCCTTCATAGAAGCTATCAATGGCATTTGTGAATTGATGCTAATTTTGAAACTAACACAAGGTATAGTAACTAAAACGTGAAAATTGAATTAAAAATTCTGTTAAGCTGGATTTAAACTACACATTTCCAAGTTGAAGTGTCTTTTATGAGCTTGTATAAGTTTGCATACGTTGAAATTATAACATATAATGATTTGTACTCTCGTATTGTTCGTTTCCTTTAATATTCAAGGGACTTTAGTGGTCAAGAAGAAAGTAAATAGACCTACGCACGTTCAAAATGTGTCGTATTTAATACATTAAGGCCGTGTACGAAGAATGTTACTAATTTTCACTGTTCTAAGTTGATGGATGAATGAGATGAGATGATAAATTTGTGGAAAGATCCGTATCATTACTTAATAGAAGAATTTAAGTCAACGGCTAAATTGGTGAGTCTGTTACATTTCTTCTGCGCAGTTTAAAGACATTTAATGCTGTAATTCTAATTCATTTCGAGGTCATTCATTTGAAAGACGAGATCACTTTACCAAAAAAACTTACAATAAATAATGTGAATGTGTCTATTTATCACTAGTTTTCTAAATTTTCCTTAATCCCAATTTTTCTATATATGCGAAACATGTCTAAACCTAGTCTTCAGGTTAGCCATTTTCTAGACGACGCGCGCCTAAAATGTGTTATTGAAACAGTTTCTTTGTGTTCCAATTACTGCAGATGATCAACATTGGCTGCATGTGCATGGCGCCAGGCAAAGCGTGCTGTATCTTCATCTCTAATGCACACGGGATGCACAGTCATCTCCATCAACATAAGAGCGATCGGATTACTTGCCTTCGTTTGCCTTCCTGCATACCCACGCGTGATGTTAGCTTCCCGTGTTTTTTATTTATCTTTCAATTTAAAAGTTCTCGGGCATTTTTTCGTATTATCGTTGGTATTGCACATTTTTAGCCTGCCGGCCAGTGTACTGAACTGATTTTTTATGCAATTGCATGTGATGCTTACATCCCTCGGCAGTACTTTTTACGACACCTACGAGTTCTTTGAGCTCTAAAGTGGACTTGATGTGACCGCGTTATGCACGTGTAATTTTATCCAAGCTTAGTGTATATTCAAGTCGTTAAATGACCGTAAACTATTGGTTTATAATTATTGTCATGTGATATCTACCTGACATTAACAGCTAATGCAATCTTAGTAGTCTTCGAGGGTACTACGTACAGACATAACGTTGTCCAAAGTTTAGATTTGAATGCTATATCGTATAAGAAGTAATGAGTGACACTTTCTCTTCATTATCGATGCTGTTCAATATTGTAACTTGAATATTTTACTCGTACATTGGGCAAATTCGTGAGCACGTCAGACGTCAGGAAAAGTGTTTTAATGCAAATTTGAAACTCTTGAATTTAGTGACGCGGGTTAGGGAGACCTACAACAAACCTGCTTTACTGAAATTGAAAAATTTGGTTTAACGGGACGTAGAAATTGCAAACATGTAAGCATATTGAAACTTAGAAATTAGGTGCCTATTTTACAATAATTTGAAGAGTTAGAGGTGCATCTACTGAAAAATTGGACATTGTAACCTAGTTTATTCAAACTTCAAAAGATGTGACTGGGTTCATCGAAATCTGCAACCCTTTACTAACACGCGATCTGAAACCTGGAATTGATAAGCGAACCCGAGTTAATAATTTACGAAAACGCTTTATTAGAATCTGCTTCTCTGGCATCATTCGAAAACTGGAAACTTGGTTTGCTGAGATCCTTCGTGCCTTCATGCGCGCACAAAGTGTTACTACCTGTATTGTAACTCATCGATAATTTGTACTTCAAGTTTCCTGTGAAAGTTATGTTGGATTAATTTTACCCCTTTGAAGTTTAATGAAAAGCCTTCAATCACATAAATTTATTTCGTTCGTGCCATGGCCTCTTTTCATTGAAGCGTAAATTTGCTTATGGGTGGATACTTACAGAGAAATTGGATTTTTAGTTTTTTGGTCACGTGCTCCGAGGTAAAGATGCATCAGCGCAGTAAAAATCTGACACTCGTACATGAGGTCCCAGATCCTCACATCGGGCGTCTCTTTGTGAAGTTTTAGCGCTCTTTGCCACCAAGGACAACTTTCTGTTGTACAAAAAATTGTGATAAAATTTTCATGCAGTAAATTTACTGCATATAGTCTAAGAACCACGCGGAGTTACGAGCTGTAGAATCACACGGAGTTGCTAGCTGTAGAACCACACGGAGTTGCTAGCTGTAGAACCACACGGAGTTGCGAGCTGTAGAACCACGCGGAGTTGCGAGCTGTAGAACCACGCGGAGTTGCGAGCTGTAGAACCACGCGGAGTTGCGAGCTGTAGAACCACGCGGAGTTGCGAGCTGTAGAACCACGCGGAGTTGCGAGCTGTAGAACCACGCTTAGGTACGAGCTGATGTAGAAAGCTTTTAACTGTTTTTTTTAACATTCCTCCCTGCTTCATGACTGCTATTTTGCTCAGATAATATATATGTACTTTAATTTAGTTCTTTTGCATTCCATTATACAAAACGTCCTGAAAATTGTACTCCCTCTTTAACTGCCAATTACTGGGAGGAGAATTGAAGTTACCTTTTATGACATTTAATTTCTTTGAATTTAAAACATAAAACATTTAAAATATGATGAAATACGATTTTTTGAGGGACACCGTGTATAATGCAAAGTCAAGTAGCTTTTACATATAAGTTTTAACCCAATTTGCACTACAAATCTTAACCAGTGCAAAGACTATCGTAAAACCAACCCATTCTCCTCGAGTTAGGTGATTCATCAGCATTTCATTTCATTGACCCTAAACCTGTTGGAAGGCAGCAAATAAGGCAAGACTTCATGTTACATTAACGGGTTTTATTTTTTTCCCAAGGCTTTGATAGCTAAAAAAGTACGTGTTAGTAATTGCAACTATAGTGTATGGAGTCACTGAACTCGTGAATTGGAATGAAATCTTTGATTTTCAGAGGTGAATTTAATTCAAAAAGGTAATTTCATTGAGAAAATCACGATATGCTTTGTGAAATAACTCAAGTATGACTTATGTGAAGCGTGGATGAAATTATAATACCGATGTCTCTTTTCCTGTTCCTCTTGCGTGCTGCAACCTCTGTTCTAAGAAGTGATTTATTTTGAAAGTTTCGTCCATGTTTACTCTACACTTAGTTTTATTTTTAAAACATTGATCCTCCACATAAGCTAATTACTCCATTTTCATTTTGCTAAGTAACGTATGTTTGTATCATTCAAACTTTTAACTGTTAATTTAGTAGCATCTAATAAGTATTTTCACACACAGAATTCTGAAACAATGAGATGAGTGTATATTAAGTAGCGTACATCTACGATCCGGTGACGAGTTGAAGTTATATATCGGGTACACATTATGAAATTTCATGTAGAGTATATGTGTAGATATACGAAATGATAACTTTTCAAATAAATACTTTACCACACTACCTGGTACTGTGTGAAAACTTTACTTGGGCCTTTCATGAAGGATACAACTTCGTTCCAACGCATTTTAGTATTGCAGCTGATTTCTTAGTGAAATTAGCATTAATTTGTATGGTACTTAGTAAAAGTTGTCCATTTACAGGGAAGTAAAAACAATGTATCATATTAATATTACATTACCTTTGTTTTCCAAGAGAACCGATATATTTTGAGAATTCATAGTTTTCTTTTTGAATTATAGATATGTTTGTGAGGGTTGTGACTAAACTGCGATGCCATTTGAGCTACATAACTTATACAAAATCATTCAGTACTAAAACAGTAATGGATCCGAATCAATTTTCAGTAACTGTTGTTAGCAATTTAATAGAGTTGAAATCAAATAATTTCAACTACCTGTTACGATTTAAAATCTTGATCTCATGGTACTCTAGCTTTAATTGAACACTTCCATGCATAGGAATTTAGGGATTTTCAGGTTTTCTGTAGGAAATAACTTATAGAGTTTGGTGGCCTGAGTCACTCAAGTGCCTGCTGTGTTCATGGAGTAACTGTACCTTGCGGGGCAAAAATGAGGCTTTCAATATTATGGTGTGCAAACCAATCCATAGACACGATTCACCGCGAACATGGAGAAGTAGTGATTGTGTTCTTGACATGTACACTCGTCATTTCGTTTTCTCTAGATGTACACTCACCATTTCGTTGTGTCCTCTACATCTGCACTTGACATTTCGTTGTGTTCTCTACATGTACCCACGCCATTTCGTTGTGTTCTCTACATGTACACACGTCATTTCGTTGTGTTCTCTACATGTACACACGTCATTTCGTTGTGTTCTCTACATGTACACACGTCATTTCGTTGTGTTCTCTACATGTACACACGTCATTTCGTTGTGTTCTCTACATGTACACACGCCATTTCGTTGTGTCCTCTACATGTACACACGCCATTTCGTTGTGTCCTCTACATGTACCCACGCCATTTCGTTGTGTTCTCTACATGTGCCCTCGCCATTTCGTTTTGAGGAACCATGTGAATTAAGGACTTTATCACAATTCAGGTGACGATCTCCCACTATTCAACTGACAATTTATCGCTGTCATTTTATTGTTAGTGTTCAACCAATTTTCCAATCAATTGTATGGCTAATGAAGCTAGCCCATGGATATTTTACTTTGCGATTTTTGTGGACATTCGCACTAAAAATGGTTTACGCACGACAGAAATTCAACACCGAAAATATTTTTCACTGCAGTTGTATTATTCGTGGTCAATGTCCGAATTAATTTCTTGTTGTTATCGTCTCTTGGATTTTACACCATTTTTTAAGCATTAATATGCATCGACATGGCTCTTTCCGTGGTATCTGAAGTTACGCCAGATAACTTGGCTACTTAGAAGACAAGAAGCTCCAACTAAATGAGCCTGAACTTATTTTCTTTACCTTTTTTTAAAGTCTACGAACGTCTGCAGCCGCTAACGACTTTCAATGTCGCTACGCAAAATTGGTTCAATTTTACCTTTTCGTCCTGATGTTTGTGTAGCTTTTACCGACTTCCGTATTGAAAGCGTTCCTGCGGCTCTCTGTATGATTTTAGTATTATTTACCTACATAATACTAAATTTATTCCCAGGTACATAAGATGATCAACTATTGTGTCCTTCTGACAAATATATGGAGTAGTGGGTAAGGTTACATATCGTGAGTCACTGGAACGAATGACTATTCAAAGCGCCATTTAAATATCCTACTACAATATGGTCATAACTTCTTTTTAGTATTCTTTGTTTGGCATGGGCTCATCAGGCGAACAAGATTGTTCGCTGACGTCTGAAATCGTGCGTTTCCGACGTAGATTAAAATTACCTATACTTCTACACAACATCTGGACGTTCTCCCAATAACCAAGGTGTGTCCACCAGTTGACGAGTAACCCGCTATTTTTCGGTTACACTGACGCCTTTTTCTCTATTTCAAATGAAATTTCAGTACGATATTCTTCAACCTTATTTCTCAGTATTTCTTCATTGGTATTCTATTTACAGATAAAATTTGTTCATTTACGCCGGTTGCATTCATGAATTCATGTTTGGATCATAGCACTCAGTTCAACCCTTATCACCAGTCAGTGCTCGTTGCTTATTTTGAAGAACTGCTATGAAAGAGGAATGGTGGGATGAAGCAACTTTCATTTTCTCTCGAGACTCATTATTTCAGTTGACTCGATAGGAGCTGGGTCTACCTTATCTTTAATTGCCTGTTTCAAGCCTATAACGACAACGGCCACCCAATGGTAGAGATCGTCTGAGACTTATACTTTTTTGTCGGCCATTTTTCTTCTCTGTAATTTTTTCTTTCTTTTTCTAGCGTCACTAAACTTTTTTTGATTGCTGTTTCTGCTACTAAGATATGCTACAAACGTTCTTTGTTCTATAATTCGTTGCTGGGAGGTCTACCGTGCCAAATAAGCATTCAACCATTAGATGCTATTTTTAAGTCTGAATTGACACGCAACTACAACAAGTTCTTCAGAAACTAGACAATTACTAGTCTTGAACAACTTCACTTTCTTTCTAGAAAAAGGCCAAGAATTGTCAAGGTCAAGCTTGCTCGCGGGATTGCTGGTATTCCGCAGTCAAATTGGCCGCAAGAGAAGAATGTTCAATCATTTGCATTTTAATCAAAGGATTTGCAAGGCTGCTTTGGAGTCCCGTCTGTCATGTTCGTGTTTTGAAAGGCGTCTCCGAACCTTTGCGGATGCATGCGTGGTTGTTTCATTTCAAATCTGACATGAGCTGTAACGATTGTTGAAATTTTTATTTCGTAGTTGCTTATGACTGCGTACATATTTCTTCCTCGGACAGTTAGGAAAGTTGCTAAGAGTATGTTTGCATGCAGTGCTTTCTGAAGATTTTCAATTTTCTTGCATTTCAACATGGACTTCAATTTTACAGCATGAGCTACTAAAATTTTGAAAGTGCTTTTCATAAAAAACGCATTTGAGAATTCAATAACTGGAGCTGATTGACGTTCATTTTCAACGTCAAATAATAATAAAAGATGTGAACCTAGCAACTCAAAATTCCCTCTATAAATTTTCTACTTGGCATACATAGCAACGATCATCTTTCTTGATCTCTCGGAAAGCTCTCATGCCTGAATCCAAGTCTGAAATCCTTAGTATTTATCGCTGTGGCATAAAGTTCAACTTATACCTCACTGGTCTCGTAAGCATGAGTGGTTCATACTTTGTTTTTTTGCTGTTTGTGGTTGTGTGCCGTACATCATAATTGCAAAAGTGGCCACGAAAGAGTGTAGTTTCATAATGGGTACAGACATACATATAACGTAACACTACATACGCTCGGGTGCAACCATGATGTAAATCATGTAACAGGAAACTACGAATAACTTTGTCTCTGATCGTTAGTGTTTTTTGGTTACCAAACATCAGTTTGTTCGTATTCTGCTGGAAATATTGCATTAAATCAATGAATCGCTGATTTTTGTTAGTTCGTAGTTGATGTACGTGAAACACGAGTAATAGGTTTCTCGTATATTTCTTATCTATGAGAAATAATCACTTTGATTTGGATGAATGCGTTATTTATGTTTTGGCAACAAACTCGGAATTTTTACAGTACTTTTTACAGCGTAACAGGCGCAAAGAAAATTAATTAAAAAAACTTTTTAGTTCTGTAATTCCTCTGCGTATTTCGAACTGTTTACGTGGCGCCTGTTACGCGGAGAGAAGAGAGGTTTGCGCCGTGTTTTTTTCAAGATTATTTTCCTTTGGCCGACTCAGAAGGGAAGATTTTAATCACTTCTTATTCGGCTTGAGCTTTGCTAAGGATGGGCTGTTGTGGCAGAAGTCTGTGGCGCAAGAGCTTTGTCCAGGATCTTCCTGGGCAGTGTCACACGACCGTTCCGAGATGCCTTCTGCTCCGGTGTCTCTTTAAGACCGTCCTCTACTGCAGATTGCTTCTCACAACTCTGATTGTCAGTACACAGCGACATTTGAGACGACCAGCTTCTTTGCGTCTTGGGAATGTTTTTTTATTCCGATTGGGAAATTCAAAATCGTTTTTTATTGTCGCTTTGAAATCGTTTGAGTTGTTGCCAAGGGCAGAGCCGTTCGTGATGTTTTAATTTCCGAATTGGTTTCAATTACGAATGTCTCAATACAAAATGTTTTTGATTCGAAGTGTTTCTGTCCTTTTGCAGTGTTTAACTTAGGCACACCATAATGCTTTAAGATTTGAACTCGTTGCCTGCGGTTGTTCAAAGTGGCGGCTCAAATAATGTACCTAGTAATACACATACGTACCAACACGTAGTCAACGTGTTAAATTACTTAAAACTCAACTGAAATTTTATTATTGTTTGTAGGTGATGGGCATAATTATTTATAATCGTTTTATGAAAACTTTAATATTATTGTTATAATACAAGTATTGAAATAAATAATCACAAGATTATTATAATAATTGGAAGTAATTATAATTATTTTCACAATTATTTATCCCTTCATACTCTCTTTCAGAAAATTATTCAATTACATTAATATTTTATAGTCGATAACAATGACAAATTTTTCCTTTAAAATTATATTCATCCCCTTTTGGTCTTTGTTTCTTAGAGCACTACTGATTTCGATGCTTGTACAATTCTTTTTATGTTAGGATAAATCATTCATGCATTAATTTATAATTACTCATTCATTATCCCTTTCATATTTTAGTCGGTTTTCGCAATGTATTTATTTACAAAATACTTGAAAGCTATGACTACTTTATTTTATTAGTTTGAGCGCATGGCTTGTTTGTGAAAATGTAAATGCCAGTGAAGAAGAATACCTAGGAAAGTTTTTTGAAACTATGTACTCAATACCATTAGTCTTCAGTTCACCCGTGTCTACATGAGTTAACAAAAATCTGACACATGTCTGGGTATCGATTATTTTTAATAAAAAATGAAATTTATGGTGTGGTATTTTATCAGTCAACACGCCAAACAATGGATAATAATTTTGATGCTAAAAAAACGCTGTCACTGAAATGTCGGACTGATGAGGTGGGACCAGAAGAACGCCATTCTATTCCTTTTCTAATGAAGCTTCATGAAACATTCCTGTTCCATGAAGCGTAGTTTCCCGTCACGTTTCTTCATGGGAAGGTTTTGGCTACGTGAAACATGTTCTCTTCATGCTGTCGTACCAAGGACTACTATAACTTTATAGTAGTCCTTGTGTCGTACCTATAGCTCGCGAGAAAAATGTGTTTGAGGATGACTCGTTTCAAGAAGCATGGGCTCATAATAGAATTTGCTTTCAGTTTGTTTGTATCACGCGTTTCAACAATATGTTTTGAGACTCACCTTGTTGCTTGTGGTTCCCAGACTACGCCAGGATCTGTTCTGTTTATGCATCATACATACTCTGTCTATGCATCATGTTTACTGTCCATACATCATGCATACTATCTCCTTGTATCATGCATACTATCTCCTTGTATCATGCATACTCTGTCCATGCATCATACATATACTCTGTCCATGCATCATGCATACTCTGTCCTTGCATCATGCATACTCCGTCAATGCCTTATGTTTACTTTGTCCTTGCATCATGCTTACTCTGTCCTTGTATCATGCTTACTCTGTCCATGCATCATGCATACTCTGTCCATGCATCATGCTCTCTTTCTCCATGCCTCATGTTTACTCTGTCCATGCACCATGCTTTCTTTCTCCATGCCTCATGTTTACTCTGTCCATGCACCATGCTTTCTTTCTCCATGCCTC